>MQRL01647200.1:0-10279 GCA_001938525.1 Dugesia japonica
TTAATTGATATTTAAAATTTATTCTGTAACAATGCCTCGAATTTTATTTTTACATTTGCTTTCAGTTGATTTTGGAGTAAGTGCTCAATTAGACAGAACCTTTGGTAAAAGAAATACATTCATCGGAACGCCATACTGGTAATTTATGATAGTAAAGTTTCTCGACTTTAATTTGAAATCAGGATGGCTCCTGAAGTTATCTACTGTGAAGAAAATCCTAATAGTACTTATGATGCTAGAAGTGATTTATGGTCATTAGCTATTACTTCTATTGAAATGGCCGAAGGAAGACCACCTTTATGCGAAATTCATCCAATGAGAGCACTTTTTCTTATAAAGAGAAATCCACCTCCAAAATTAAAGTCCAGAAAGTGGACGTCAAATTTTCACGATTTTCTCGAGAAAGCACTCATTAAAAATTTTCACGAAGTAATAATTTAACAATTTAAAAATCGGTAATTTTTTAAAAAATTTTAAATATCTTTAAAACGAACTCGTTACAATAAAGTTTTAATATTCTTTTAATTACTTTTTTTATAATTTCTGATTATTGGGATTAAAAGAGCGTAGAACATACCAAATTAAAATATTTAAATATATTATATATTTAACAAAAGCATGAAAGTCGTTTCAGAAATATAAAAATAACTTGTTATATATAAATAATGAAAACTGATATTCTTACATTTATTCAAGTACTAACAATGTATTTTACAAATACTTTTCAAAGTCTCTTTTAGAGTTCCGAGAAATTCTATTTTATCTAAATTAATAATGAAAAATTGTAATTAGTTTATAACTAATGTTTTATACTAGCGACCAGTAACTGATCAATTGATACATCATCCTTTTGTCAAACTTATTCCTACAGAACGTAAAGTCAAAATAGAAATTAAAGATCACATTGATCGATTTGGCAAACATAAAAAAGGTAATATTTCATTGTTGGCATGTTATATAGTTTATTTATTAAACGGATTTATAATTTTCAATGACAAAACTAAATATTGAAAAATATACAAGAGTTAAATTAAAAAATGTTAAAAAGCTGATTTGATGTTAGATTGGTTCATAATAAATCTCAACTTTGAGCCCACGTAGCTATTTACATGGGCCCGCGGCAAATGTTGAAATAATGAAAAAAATTAGTTTAAAATTAAACTAATTTTTTTGGAAATAAAACGTTACTTTAGTTTTTAAAATCTTGCAAGTGAGAAGGTCTTGAAATTGGCTACAACATAGAAACATTGAAGAAGAGATTTTATATTTTCAAAATGACATTAAAATCTCACGGTATGGATGAAAACTTAGAATTTAGTTAACAATAAAAAGTATAATCTTTTGAAACAAGAAGCCTTCAAAATCAAATATTATTTTGGTTCCACATATTTGTGCGAATCTTTATTTTTCACCACGAATATTACAAAATCAAAAATCAGATTTCAATTTACCATAATGATTGCTTACGATTGCGATTATTAATGTAATGTTATAGGAAATATATGTTACAAAATGCATGTTATAATAAAGGATATACATTTAAAAGATACATTTTTGAATATACATTTATTTATTAACAAATAATATTGCACAAGTCACTATTTTTGCAATCTAAAATGAGCCCGTGGTACATAAAGGTTAAGAACCCTTGGCTTAAAGCATGGTGATATTAAAATATTTCTTAATATTAAAGTACCAAAATATTAATGTACCAAAATAAGTGAATAATATATGTATATATTATGTTGGTAAGAAAATAATGTCCATTTTTTACTTTAAAAGTTTTAACTGAAATAACTGAAAGACAACTAAAGTTTATTAAATTATTTTAATTATTATTTAAAAGATATACAAAGGTCTGTATTAATTTCGTGTTTTAATATTTCAAAAAATTCCGTCATTTCAAATATGGAAAAAAAACAAATGCATGCCATTTGTTTTTATGAGTACAAATTACGTCACGATGCTGCAGTGACAAGTTGAAATATCAATCATGCATTTGACCCGGGACGATTAAATGAATAAATAAAATGTTACCATTGTTTGAATGTAGTTACCTGTGATTCAGATATCTTTTACGGAGTCACTATCTTTTTTTGGAACCATTATTTAAAGCCTTAACAGAAAGATGGAAAATATTATATGTTAATTTAACACATTTTACTTAAAACCGGTTTTGTGAAACTTGTTGGGAAACTTGTATTTAATGTATTAATATGTCAGGAATAATATTAAACGGTTAAAATATCAAATCAGTGAAGTCCACGATGTTGTTATACTGGTGGTTACAACATTTTAGAGATGTGGGATGAGATCCGCAAAGATGTAGAAGCTTCTGTGAATAATAAATTGAACTATTTGGTTAATGCAGTTCCATTATAACTTTCTGTGTCGCGAATAAACTATTACAGCGGATAAATATTGTAAAAAAATCGACGAGATGTGTAAAAAGTTTCAACTTCTTCTTCCAGCTTTGGTTAACAGAAAACGTTTAATTATTCCCCATGTCAATTCTCAGCTATATGCTGCGCAAATACGACGGTTATACGACTTGGGCTATTAAATTTTGCTCCATCTTCCGTACTCATCTGCTGACTATTACTTTTTAAAACATTTTGTTGTTTTCCTGGATGGGTAAATCTTTAAAAACCAAGATTCTGCCTAAAATACCTTCTGACTTTATTGTATTCATAGCAGATGATTTCTATACGACATCTAAACTTTATAACAGGGGTAGGCAACGTGGTACCTGCATTCAAATATCTAATATCAAATATTTTTTTGTGCCCCCCTAAATTTTATATTTAAGAAATATGCCCGACTACTGAAAAAGGTGGCTGGCTCCTTTATATTTTCGGCTGTGCAAGTTTAATTATTGAAATTATTTTTCCTTTGATTTTCAGTAATTCAATAAATTTAACTATTATCGTTATACTTAAATAGCTAATCAACCGCAAATACCCCAACCAATTAGTGATGATGAAGATGATGATATAAATGATGTGTTACCATTGCCTCCACCTCCTGAATCAGAACCAAATTTTCAAATGCTAGATAAAATGAGACAATCTGCATTTCAAAATCAATTACAAGTTTCTGTTGTCAATCAACCAGATATTTGTACACTGAAAAAGAATTTTGTTAAAATTCAGGTATGAATACATTTTATTTTAGAAGTTATAAATTTTTAGTTCCTTTTGAGTTGTTTAAAATCTTATATTTTTCTATATTTTCAATATAAGTGTATTGAATTTTTTAATAAAAAAATTATTTATAATATGAAAATTGTTTAAAATATTTTAAATTAATATTTTTAGGAAAAAGATGGTATGAATTTGAAAGTAATGGAATCCAAGCCAAGTCAGTTACAATCTATTAATGTAGAAAATAATAATCTCTCGAACGTATTAATTTAAACTTACGTATTTTAATTATTATTTCTTAGAAACCAGATGAAAGTACAAGTAAATTAATTTTACAAACTTCAAAAAACATGTCACCGGAAAAACACATTAATCTTAATAGTCCTAAATTAGAACCTAAAATTCAGTCACCTGTTTTGAAAAAGTTGCCTGATGGAATTTCCTCATCAAAATTTTCTAATAATGTTCAGTCACCATCAAAACCAATTTCTCAAAAAAATAAATTTGTCTCTAAGCCGAAATTTCCTCCTGCGCGTCCTACAACAGCACAGGTTAATAATATTTTAATTAAGTGATTTGCTTTAATTAAAAAAATATATAAATAGACATTAACAAAAATCTATTTTACAAATTTATGCACATTGTTAGTGTTAGATGAGTTTATGACACTCATCGTAGAATTTGGAAAACAAGCTGATTCCATCAAGAATTAAGTCCAGTCCCAAGGTCATCCAGTTAAACGTAGTACACTCGGGTTAACTGCATTACCTTTGGGCTGGACTAGTAATATACATATTAGATAAATCTGTAACATTCATCTTTACATTGAAAAAATTAACACTTTTCATTCCAAGATTTATTCAACACAAAACAAAAACACAAACTATAAATTTTTTTTTTAAACAAATTTTAAAACACGCTAAACATTTTTATTTAATTCTCACCTGAGTTATTTAAAAAATTCAAAAACATTAAATTTTAAAAAAATATTATTTTATAAAATTTTATATTTAACAAAAATTATTTTTAATTACATTTCGAAAAATTTCATTGAAAAAGATTTTAATACAAATTAAATTATTTAAAGTCTATTTTAAAATTAACGCAAAAATTATTTTATTAATTCAAAATGAATTATTAATACTTAATTTTCAAATATTGAAATTTTAAATTTCCTAACTTTATTCTATGAAGTTAATTTAATTATTTATTAAACTATTTTCGTTAATAATTTCGGTCGAACTATCAAAAAATTTAACTGTCTCAAACCATACTTACAATGCGATTAAACGAAATACAATAATATTATTGTTAAAGCTTATATTTTTAAGAAAAACTTTGAATTTTCCCAATAAGTAAACTATTTTAACAAGTACAAAGCTTAAATATTCAGTCGACACATGCTTTCTCAGCCTGATCGATATCCTTCAAAAATAGGCGATTTTACTCGTAAAGTATACAACAAACTTCACGAAAGAACTTCACAGAAAGAAGCCCAGATGCTTAAGGTCTGGAGACCTAGATGTGAGCGATTAAAGAAAAATGTGGTGGTGCTCTATAATGCATGAATAACATTCACTCGTTTTCGCAATTGATGCCTGTTCAAAATATGTCTGTAACATATACAAATAACTTTCTTCCGTGACATTAACTTAAAAAAAGTATGTACCGATAAGCTGTTCACCCCACAATGCAACCCACACCATTATTTTTTAGTCATGTTGCAAATGAGTTGTCTAACGTGCATTATGCCTATTGATCACTTAGATGAAATGCTGCTTCGTCGTTAAAGAAAATGTTAGAGATGAGGTTTCGCTGTTTAAGGAACCATTGACATAATCACATACGACGATCCGTATCATCATGATTAAATTATTCAACGAGGTGCAGTTTATATGGATGAAAATGATGTTTTTTTTAAGAATTCACTGGATAGACTTCCTGTCGCTTAAGCAAGTTTTCATAAAGATCTCTTTGGAGTCATTGCGACTTCACCCATAGCCATTGTTGAATTCGTTTCGTAGGTGATCTCTTACACTGTCTGTTTTTTTCGAAACGTTTTATTAGCCTTTCAACAGTTATCTGGTTAATTGGGTATTTTAAATTAAATTCAACAACCATTGATTAGCCGGCCACTCTTTAGAACTAATTCAACTCTTTCATTTTTTTGTTAATTTAGCTTCCATAATTTAATATATCAAAGAATTAATATTATTACAGTATAACATTATTAATAATCAATTAAAATTTTCAAACATTTTATAATAAAAGCATAAAAAATAACAATAAATTTGATAAACCATCAAAAAACCTAAAATTTATAATTTTTTTCAATATTTCATATTGTGTGCAATTTTTTGCGCCACTACATATATAATGGATATTTTGATAGTATGTATTTACATTTGTAATAGCTCTCTGGGAAAATAGAAGATAGCTGCGAGATTAATCAAAGACATAGTCAGATTGAATCTTTAATTGTTGGTAAAACAAATTTAAAAGATACAGATGGTAAATATTTTCTGCTGTAATTATTCGTTTTATTTTTATTAGAAACAAAAGAATCAGATACCAACATTCGATTAATGCAAGATAGACAAAATACTGACAATAATAATGTAAAACTTATAACTACTTAATAAATTAATATATTACAAAGGAAAATAAAATGAATTTGGACAAAAAGTCTAATGAAACAGTCGTTATTGAAGAAAAGAATGTTGAATCGGAATGCTCTTCCTCTGATGAGGAAATGAATACTTTAGCACCTGTTAAAAAAAATCAGTAATTATTTAACATTTATTAAAATTATCTTATATTATTATGTTTTAATTTCCTTAAATAAGATAAGATTTTTGTTTTATTAAATTAAAATAAGATAAAGTGAACTCCGGTTATTGCGAAGTCGGTTATAGCGAAGTATATTTTGGCACGGAGAAAATAAGTAGATAAGCCCTGAATGAAACTCTGGTTATAAGGAAAACGCCTATAACGAAATAATTTTTTGTCTTGTATTTGTATTTCTCCGCTAATAACGAAGTATTTTGTCATTTAATTTATTTTAATTTAAACATAATCGCCTCAAAAATAATAAGATAAGATACGAGTATTTTATCTATTTATTAAAGAGCAAGAGTAATATCACTGAAAATTTTAAAATAAATTATATTATGATAAAATATAATAATTATGTTTTATAAATCAATCAAATTTGTTTTATTTCATCTCAACTTTGTACTTTTTTGTGCCATATTGTTTCAATTTTAATCCTATTTGCATCTTTTTGTCTAAATCAGAATTTTTTCATTTATTTGTCAACTTCCATCAAAAATAATATTTTTTGTGTCTACAGCAGGTTTTGTATAATAAAATACCAAAACAAACTTTTCTATGCTAAAGGGGATTGACAGGGAAAAGAAAATACAACATACCATAGTCTTTCATTAGCAATATATTGAAGAAATCCACAAAAATCAATCAACAAGCTCTGCACATAGGTGAAACGGACAGGAAATGTGAGCATCTAGCCTCTTATATTGATGTTGATGAAGCGCTATCACAGTGGTTTAAGCAGGCTAGAAATGCGGGTTTTCCTATAAATGACCCTTTACTTTGGGAGAAATCCAAAATGCTCGCCTATGAACTTGGAATAGGAAATTTTTCTGGAAGTAGTAAATGGATTGAGAAATGAAAGTAAGATACGGAATAAAATTCCCTAATGTTTGTGGGGAGGCTGCTGATGTTAACATAGAAGTTGTCACAAATTGGCAGGAAATCATATTGTCACAATTAGTTAGTAATTATGCTTGTAAAAACATATTCAATGCCGATGAAACTGGCCTCTTCTGGCGCTTATTAACAAATAAAACATTTCATTTTGAGGGGCAGAAGTGTGCAGGAGGAAAGGCAAGTTAACAACGTATAACTATTCTTTTCTTGTTGTTGGGCGGTTCCGAAAAAATGAAACCATTAGTTATTGGGAAAGTAAAACAGCCGAGATGTTTCCTTTGTATGAATGGGAATTTCTTTGAAGCATTGGTTTGATATATGGATTAAAAGATGGCTGTACAAAATGTTAAATTCTCCTATTGCTTGCAAAATTGCACCGTCCATCTACAAGATATCCCAGGGCTCAATATCAAAATTGATTGTTACTACCAAATACAACTTCAGTAGTACAAAAAATAATTCGATCAAAAAATAATTCGAAAATTTACTTTCCCAAAAAATTCAAAAATTACGGGTGCCAAAGCCGTCTCAAATTAAGCTAATGGATATTACCAAATAGTATGACCACAATCAAAATTTTTTGGTTTTTTAAAATATTTGAATAGCATGACTCCTCAAATATTATGACCATACAATATGTACTTATTATTTGCTACAATCTATAATCATGTTTGAATAAAAATAGTATAATAATAGTATATATGTGTTTGATCAAACTGATTAATTATCTTAATTTTTTTTATTTTTTTAGTCATACTATTCGGTAATATGTGTTTAAATAAGCCAATAAAATTTTGATAAAACAAACAATTTTGTAGCAAAGTTCTATTATCGTTTAAATCAAAAAGTCATCATATTCCTGAAGAAGACAATTGTCGCAAATTTGAATATCTATTACTAGTTAAATTCAAAACCTCACAACTCTCCATAAATTTTTATTTATTATTACAAGTGCATTTATTATATGGTTTTTATTTTTATGAAATATTTTATTTTAAATATGTTTCAAAAATAAATTTTAATATTATTATATAGTTATTATATAGTTTTATTATACAGTTAAACATGAGGCAAAAATTTAAGGAATTATTCCTTGTCTTTTTTTTATGAATAATTATAAAGTAACACTTTTTTCTAGCTCATCTCGTTTCTAATATATACACATTTAAAGATTTTAAAAATACAAACCATTTCAATACTCATAATATAGAATTGCATCCAATAAAAAATCAAAAAAATCATTTGAAAAGATATAATGATATATTTATATGTATAAATATCCAAGGAATAATCCCTTAAATTTTTGCCCCATGTTTAACTAACACCCTGTATATATAAAAATTAAAAAATCTCTGATATTTAAATCATTTAAATGATTCTTAAAATTTTTAAAAATCTTTTTTCACATTTCTTTCAATCATCTTGCCTTCCGAACTCTTCAGTAGGTATCGTCTTATCTGTAACTTTAAAATGTTTCTTTGTCAACTCTTCAGATTCTTCATTCTTTTCTCCATTATTGAACCATCTTTCTCTATGTATCTTCTTACCGAATATCACCTCTGCTGGACTTATCACTCAAATCTTCTTGCTTGTTGCATTTAGTGTATATTCAATTTCCGGTATTAACTCTGTCCAATTTTGATTCATTTTATCTTTTAATGTTGCATTGATCGTTCTGAATTGACGTTTTACTATTCTGTTTGTATTATGATGATATGGACTTGAAAAGCAAATTGTTGTATTCATTGAATCTGTTTGAAGGCTTTCAATTCGAAGACCTTCCTACAATCTACATTTATCTCTTTTGGTGCACCAAATCGCAGTATCCATTTATCCATAATTGTTTTCTTTATTGATTTCTTATCTTGTTTAACTAGAGCTGTTAAGCATATGTATCTGCTAAATTTATCTATTATGGCACATATATACCTTTTTCTTCCTAAGGTTTTTTGGAATGACCCACAGATATCAATATAAATACTCTCAAATGGTTCATTAGCCTTTAATTTTATAGTTTCCTCCTTGGTTCTAATTGTTGTTACTTTGTTCATTTGACACCTTGTACATTTTTTAATTACTTTTGACACCGTTTCTCTCAAATCTTTCATATCATATTCATTTTTCAAATAATTTATCACTTTTTTCGTACCTGCGTGAGCCAATAAACTATGCGTTTCTTTTACCATCTGAATTTTATTATCTGACGGGATCCATATTTTTCCGTCTTTTGTTTTTATTATATCTTTTATTAATCGAAACATTTTACATGTTCCATTTTTTATATCATTATTTATCTGTTCAATTTCTTCTACGTTGCTTTGCCATTTATATGTATCTGAACCTGATTTACCATTAATTGATTTCGTCTTCATTTTTCCTTCCTTTGGATTCTCACGATCTGTTAATTTGCCGTACAACAATTCATTCTCGAAAAACTATCTGCATTCGTATGTTTTGCGCCTTGTTCTATCTTGGCTACTAAGAAAATTCATTCAATTACGGAGTAATTGGCTTGTTTGTCTTATTCATGAATGCTATCGCCTTGTGATCTGTTCTCACCAAAAACCTTTTTCCATACAAATAATGTTTAAAATGGTTACAAAAATAGTAAATGGCCAATAATTACTTTCTTGTTATACAATATCCTTTTTCATGAACTGACATTGCATGTGACCCATATGCAATGACTTGCTCTACACCTCTTTTATCTATATGTGATAAAACAGCTCCGATGGCATCAAAACTCGCACCTGTATCTAGTACAAACATCTTTTTGATATCTGGAAAACTCAATATCGGTGCTTTTGTTAATGCCTCTTTCATCTTATTAAAATTTTTATCACAAATTTCAGACCACAAAAGTTTTGTATTATTACTTCCACATAGCTCTTCCAAGCTTCTAGATTTCTTTGAGTAATTTTTGATAAACCGTCTATAGTAATTGCATATTCCCAAAAGCTTCTTAAGTTCTTTACACATTTAGATCTTCCGAAATTTTTTATCGCTTCAATTTTTGTTGGATCGGTTCGAACTACATTCTTGTCTATGACATGTCTAAAAATTTGACTTCTGCTCGCAATAAATGACATTTTTCTGGATTAATTCTCAATCCTGATTATTGAATTCTTTTAAAAACTTTGTCTATCATTCATGTATACCATCTTCCTAATACTTTTGTCATTAATTCTTGAAACGTTCCAGGTGCTGCAGCTATACCAAAATGCATTCTTGTGAAACAATATTGTCCATTTTGCGTCGAAAATGATGTGAATCTTTATATAACGGAACTTGATAATATGAATTACCCAAATCAATAGTGCTAAAATATCTTGTACCACTCAAATTGTCTAGTATTTCTTCTATATTGGGCATCGGAAATGCCTGTCTTTCTGTGATTGCATTAAGTT
>MQRL01647402.1:3501-15455 GCA_001938525.1 Dugesia japonica
GAATCGGAATTAACATCGAAGTGAAGTAGGTAATCCCTTAGGCTGAAAATCAGAAAGGGGTGCATAAATGTAGTCTTTATAATAATAAAGCATTTTTATATTATAGGCTTTCCAATTTCTAATTGAATATTTCTAATTTATTATGAAAACTTTTCAATTAAATATAGAATTATTTTAATTATAATTATACTATGAAGAAAAAAAATATTAGATGATGATAAAAGAACAATTATATCAAAATTAACGATAATAAATTTTTAGGATTTTTAAAGATAAAAATACTACCAGACATAATAAAAATACAATCAAAACGGCTTAATACCATACAAACGAAATAAGAAATTAATTTGAAATTATTTTAAGAAAATGATGTTAAGTCGGTTAGATGATAATCCTTGTGTGACCTTGGAATTAATTCAAAATATTTGAATAATCTCTATTAGTCTCTCAAAAGATTAGTCCCATATTTTAGAATATGTTGAGAAAAGATATGTACGTACTGAGTTTTCAAAATATCTTATCGGAAATAAATGATGAAAATATTTTCTTTTGTGAATTTGTCAAAAAATGAAGACCATTAGCTGAATACAATCTTATATTATATTAACAAAGCTTCTTCAACTGAATAAAATTTCAAATTTATAAACATTTAGAATTAATACTCTTTATACTTTGAAAATCTAAAATAATTATAATTTCTATGATACACGAACTCTATAAATGCTATGTGTTAAAATTGAAATCGTGTTCACACATACTAACCTTCTTGATCTAAATAAGAAATAATATAAATAAAAACTCGCTTTATAAAAAACAATGGAAAAATATTATTATAACAAAAAATTAATAAAATATAAAAATAATTACTATCAATAATACTTTTATTATAATTTTAATAATATCAATCAATATCAAATCAATATCAAATCAATATCAAATCAATATCAAATCAATATCAAATCAATATCAAATCAATATCAAATCAGTATCAATATTATTATTATTAATATTATTTGATGAGAAATTATTTTTTTTATTGTATTTTGTTAAATGCATGTATATAAAAGAATAATAATACCAATGAAATTCAAGAAAATATTATTTCTATAAAAATTAGATCACATTTGGTTTAAATTGTTTTAATATTACTTAATCAAAAACATGGTTTCATTTGAAATTCTTAAAGTTAATTTTTGGATTAATTTCAACATTGATTGAATTTATTAAAACTTTCTTGGTTTTCGATTACTTTTAATTCAAATCAAGTAATAGGTACATTGCATGTTAATTTTGGTCGTTTCAAATTTAATTTCAAACAAATTTTTTTTATATTCCTTTAAAATATTCCAAGATATCCAGGATAATTGATTGGATTTAACAAATAGTTTTAGACATTATGTAAAACGAAATAAAATTTCTGTAAACATATAGATAAATGGGTGCAAATAAATCCATTCAGTCATAAATCCATACATACTGAATTTGAAAATCATATAGGGACATGAAATTGATCAATTATTTCCAATCAATCATTTTGAGCCGATTATATTAATTTAAATAAAAAAGAAATTTATTAAATTTGACTTTTAATTTGACTATTATATAAATTAATAAAATATATATAATACAAATAAATTTACTTTTTTTCCCCAACAACCCAATAATAAGTTGAATACTAACATTTATTAAAAATTGATTATTTTTTGTACCAATGAATTAATTTGCTCAGAACAATAATTTTTAATCTTAAAAATAATAAATTAAATTTAAAGTAAACTTTTTTGTTAAAATTAAAATTTTCAACTAAAAAAATCTAATCAAAAAATGAAATTGTAAAATTTAATTCATTATTTTATTTTTTTTATTATTTTATTTTATTATTTATTATATTTTATCAATTTGTTTTCATTATTTTCCATATTATGTGTAAAAATGTTCAATCATGAAATCAAAAACATCTAAATTAGATAATGAAAACAAGAGATTTCTAGTCTGCTATACATACTTATTTTTGATGAAGTTTAGCGGAAATTAATAAAATTATTACTGATTCAAAATTAGTTTTCAGCATGATATATATTGATTATTAAATGATAAATTTCCTTTCCAGTTATTTTATAAAATAAGTGTGAAGAAAAAGTATTTTCTAAAAATATTATTGCAGTGTTCAATTTGTACAGATTGTGTAGGAGAATAATTGAAGAATAATTAAACATGATCTTCAAGTGTGAATTGTTTAAGGAAAAACGATTTTAAATTACATAAATAACTTTATAAAATAAAAAGCCATTGCTTTAATATTGTGCTTTTTTAAGGTAAAAATAATTGAGTGTTATTTAACATGTTTGCTGCCAACTACGAATTAACGCGAATGTCAAATTTAGATTTTTTGCGCCAGCTACGATTTATGTTGGTAAAACGTTATTTTCTTTATCTATGCTAAATACAAATAAATTCGTAGTATACTCATGTTCATTACAGGTATCTGACTACGGTTTAACTTGTATAATCAATAAATCAATTGAAATCTATCTGGATTCAATAACTTACCAATAAATACTAGTATATGTTTTGTAGTTTTTTATAACAATCAGTTAAATAAAATTATTTGGCGTGTTTGACCAGTTTTGTAAAATATCGATTGATGGCGGCCGTGTTAAAACTTTTGTGAATTCACATTAGAAATTGAAACAATTTTATTTAATTACAATTTTTATAATTGTTTTTACTGTAATTCTTGTAATAACTTTTGTAAAAAAATTTAATATATGATTTTTTAATAAAATTGTGTAGTTAATCTATTTAAGAACAGTGTAGTTAATTTCGTTATTTAAACAAGAGTTAATTTGTTTTTGTATAATGTAAAATAAATCTGAAGATATTAATTTATAATTAAAAACATCTAACATGGACAATAAGACCCTAAAGGATTTATGATTTTTTCATTTCTCAAAGATTTAAAGAAATTCAAAATAATTTAAAATAAAATTTTATTTTTATATATTTCAACGTATCACCGTTCATCATCAGACAGAAATGAAAAAATGAGTTTATTCAGTCCATATTATTAAAGAAAAATTCAAGCAATTATACTGAATATACGATTGCTATGATCATAATTCTTAATTTTTTAAATTTAAAAAATTTTTCTAAAAAAAATTATTTTATATTCTAATAAAGTTTTTTCTATAATAATATTTTTTTAAATTTACAATTTTGAAAATAATGAGACCTATTCAAAAAATATCCATAAAACGATTCAATACTAGATTGAATTTTAAATTTATCAGATTTTCTTTTAATGCTATGTTCTTGTCTAAATTTTAATAAAACTGAATAGCAAATAGTTATAAATTTTTAAAAAATGCTTAAGCGATCATTTTTTCATCAATTTTTGGAATAATCACATATAAATAAGAATTCCTAAAAAAATTGAAAAAAAAAGTACAAACACTTTGTAAACTGTTTTTACTTTTCGAAACAAAACTAGAAGTTCTCCAACAGAAAAAAACTTGCAAACACATTTTTAAAATTCAAAAATGGATAAAACACGAAATAGTATTTTTCCACTCAAAACAAAATTGTATTCAAACGTGAAAAGTGGGTTACATTGGATTATTTAAAACCAACAATCAACAATGAATAAAAATTTCTATTCCATTCTTAGTGTAGTTAAGTTGTTCTAGCATGCGTTGTTATCTCATGGATAAAAAATGAAATTAGTATTTCAATATCGCGTGAAAATAACAGTAGACCTTTTTTCTGTTTCATGAAATATCATCATTAATAATCTACTGGGGGTATTATTTTAAAAATTTCCCTTAAAATAAAATGTAACTGATCATTGTTCAAATTAATAAAATTCATTAATTATTAAATTTTTAAATGAAATATTTAAATTGAAGAAAATTTTTTTTAAATCATTAAAAAATTTTTTACCATAGAGTTACATAATGGCTAAATTCGTAGCTGACAAAGAATATATCTGGCACTGTGTTCGAATTGAATATCATTGTGGTTATAATGCAACACGAGTTGCCAAAAAGATTTGTATAATTTATGAAAATGGCATTAGCGACAGAAAAGCTGTAAATTGATTTAAACGGTTCCGGGTAGCTAACACATCTTTTAAGATCATCCATGTTCGTGAAATTTCATTGGAAAATAGTGCTCTACAAAAATTGGTTAAAGAAAATCCGAAGCTGACTCTTGAAGAAATGAAAATTACTCTTGAAATTAGTAAGTCAACTGTTCAACCCCATCTTCATTTGATTGATAAAATCTGGAGAAATATTGTTTGGCTGCCTCATGAAATGCGTCTCTCCATTTTTAATTCATTAACTTATATAATCTATAATATACAATTTTCACATGAACTTGAATCGAACACATCAATGGTTTTCACTGGGTCAAATACCAATATCTACCTTAAAACTAAAGTTGCACCCGAAGAAGGCCATATTGTTTATATGGTAAGAGTAACGTACAATAATTAATTTAGAAAGGTTAAAGAAGTGTGAAACCACTAATGCAGAAATTTGTTGAGAACAAATAGGTAATTTGGCAGTCGTTTTCAAAGTTGAGCGGCCAGTATTAGTCAACACAGTAAAAATGATATTTCATCAAGACAATTCCAAACCACATGCAGCAAAGAAGACTTTGCAAAAGTTACAAAACTTGAAATGAAATCTCATTTCACGTGCCTCATATTTCCACGATTATGCACCACCTGACTATATTTCCTCTACCGGTAAATTTGGCATTTTTTACGTTACTGTTGACCGTTCAAAATATTTATCATTTTCATGGTAATACGGTAATTGTGCAAAAGAGAAAACCAACAAAGAAACTAAACACTCCAACAATGACAAGTGTGTTTGATGCAAGTCTAATGTTTTTTTATTTAAACTTAAAATACTCTATTTTATTTTCTTTTTGGTGAGAGTTGTTTAGTTAATTACAATTTTCAAATTTTTCTGTTTCTGGCTGATTTTTACAGTGAGAAGTTGAGAATTTGTGTGTGAATAATATATTATAATTTGTAATCTATAGAAACATACTATAATTCGTAAGTAATATAAGATTTATAATTATTATTATTAGCAAGAAAAACGCTATCTGCATCCAAAATTTATTTATGACAAAGTTTCTTTAAATTTAAAAAACTGAACTAGAATAGTTTTAATATTCAAACAAATATACGCAATAATTATTTTAATTATTTTCTTGAAATATTTTAAATTTCAAAAACTTTATAAATATTTAATTGCGCATATAAATTTGAAATCAAACAATTCAAATATCATTATCACGTACCCCTTCTTTAAGAAATCTTCGGATCTTTTCAACATTTTTTCCATTGTAAGACCCAGATCATCTCGAATCAGATATCCTCGGACATGTTTCCTTTTTACTACTAAGAATGAATCTACAAAACGATCCTGATCCTTATTTCTTGTTTCCTCCTCGATAAGCACTGCATCTCCAATATCGAATGTTCTCCTGATTGAGAACGTAACCTTCGGTATATTGTCTACCTTCTCCTACACTAGTTGTCTAAGTGAAAACCATCTTTCTCTAGTGATTTTTCTACCAAACACCATTTCTGCCGGGCTTTTATCTGTTATTTTCTGAACTGTCCCATTCATCACAAATTCAATCTCTGGTAGAATTTCTGCTCAATTCTTAGCATTTCTGTCTGCTATTGATGCCCCAATACAATCTCTGCTAGTCCGAAATTGCCTTTCTAACTGTCTATTCATATGAAGGACTATTCTATAAGGACTTAAGAAAAATTGTTTAATATTCATCTCATCGGCAAATTTCTTCATTCTTTGTGATTAAAATACCTTACCACAATCTGTATGTATATATCCCGGAGCTCCTACCTTTAATATCCAGTTATCTTTTAATACACGAGTTATTGACTCTTCATCTTGTTTTGCTGTTGCTGTCAATGATATATATTTACTATTCTGATCGATAATAGCCACGATATATTTCTTTTTTTTGAAAGTTTCTGGCCATGGTCCTATATATCAATATATATTCTCTCAAACGGCTTCACCAACTCGGATTTTATAGTTTCTTCTTTAGTTTGAGTTGTTACCACCTTCACACGCTGACATGCTTCGCATCTGTCCACGATTTCCTTTACACTTCCCCACAACCTAGTCCTGTCATAATGTTCTCTAATATAATTGGTAACTTTTTTGTTCACGCGTGTGCTAGAAATTGATGCATTTCTCTAATCATATCCGATTTTCTATCTGTTGGTATCCAAATCTTTCCGTTTTGTGTTAATATCTGACCATCTATCCATTAGAATCTCTCTTCCTTACCATCTTTGATCTGCTATCGTATTATTCGTATCTCTTCATTATCTCTTTGCCATTTTGATGTTTCCGTTATTGTATTTAATCGTCTCGTTTTTAATTTGCCCCCTATAGGATTTTTGTGTGACATCAAACATTGTACACATGTACCACATACCTGCCTTGAGAGAAAATCCGTATTACCAATTTTGTCACCTTTCCGATACTGTAAATCAATGTCTAATCCACTTAGGTAATTGATCCAATTTTGAAACTGTGCCGTTATAGGTTTCTTCGTAGTTAACATAAACAAAATCTCTTTATGGTCTGTTCGTAGAGTGAATCTTCGCCCATATAAGTAGTGACTAAAATGATTGCAAAAATAGAATATCGCCAGGAACTCCTTTCTTGTTATACAATACCCTAATTCGTGGTTATTCATTGCGTGTGATCCATACGCTATCACCCTTTCTTGACCATTGTTGTCAATTTGTGATAATACGGCACCAATAGTATTGTAACTTGCATCTGTATCCAGTATGAATTCTCTTCTGACATCCGGAAACACTAAAATTGGTGGCTTTGTTAACGCCTCTTTCATATCTCTGAATGATTGTTCGCAGCTTTGCGTAATTCTTTATGAATCTTCTGTAATAGCAACATATTTCCAAGAAACTCCTCAATCCTTTCACGCATTTTGGCCTTTCTATGTCTGTATTGGATCGGTCTGAACTCTTTTATCACTTGTGATGTGTCCCAAAAATTTGATCTCTTTTCTTAGCAATTGACATTTTAACGGACTCAAACGTAGTCCTGCTTGATGTATTTTACTAAATACTTCATCCAGTGTTTTGTATTCCTCTTCCAAGTTTTCTGAATATATTAGAATATCTTCTAAAAACACCGTTGTTCCCTTTGTTGTACCTAAAACCTTTGTCATGAGTTCCTGGTATGTCCCAGGCGCTGCAGCTATGTCAAACGGCACTCTATTGAAGCAGTATTGACCTGACTTTGTTGAAAAGGCTGTTTTATCTTTTGACTCCTCTTCTAGCTCAACTTGATAGTAAGCATTACCTAAATCTAATGAGCTGAAGAATTTGGACTCGCCTAACCTATCCAGAATCTCTTATACATTTGGCATTGGAAATGCTTGTCTTTTTGTAATAGCGTTGAGCTGTCGAAAATTGAGACAGAGACGAATGTCTTTCTTTTCTTTTTTCCAGATACATATGCACCTTCGTATTTTTTTCCAAAAAGATTACGTACTCCTTCGTTTATCTTATCCTCTAGGTTCATAGGTGTTCTCTATGGATTAAAATTTATAGGTCCTCCTTTTGTTACAGTTTTATGCATCCTATGTCCTATTTATCTGCCATAAAGATATTTCAATGTTTTCTTATCAACTCCTTGATCGTGCTATTTTCCAATGTATTTATCTCACTCAAAGCTTTTTGACATCTTTCTTCATCTGTAATAATCATTCCAAAATGCGGTGTGATATTGCAAATCCGATCTTGATTATCTTTTTCTGCAATATCTATCTAATCTAGTTCTAATCCAAAACTGGACTGCAACTCAATGCCACCAATAATGCTAGGGATTACCTTTTCCACAACTATGAAATTAACCCATCTAGTCATATTGCCGATCCTCACTTCTACCTCAAATCTCCCTTTGGTACTTAATGAACTGTCGTTAGCTCACCGTAGTTTGTCCTTGGTTGTTAGTAACGGGATATCCTTGAATTTGTTAAACACATTCATACCCATCACATTAATTCTTGCTCCGCTATCCAGTAAGCATTCAAACTCCATGTTTTGGATGTTTATCTCAATACGTGGTCTACCCTGCATTATATCATATCTAATCACACCTTTTCCTCATTCTTTCACTGTTGCGATTGTTGGTTCCACTGATGTTTCTCCCTTGATTACTGATATCTCTTTCTTTAAAAAATTATAAAAGCGTTCCTTGACATCATCCTCTATATTATTGATATTACTACTTTTACTATAACTATCGATATTTTGGGGATCACCCATTAGATTTTGAGTTCTAGAGCTCCTACCATCTCCCCTGTTGGAGGAGCCTCTCCGTTTGGGTTTTGCCTTGATTCATATCCGTTTGCGTCATATCTGTTGTTACCATATGTAACGTCTTCATATCTGTCGTCCTTATATTCCTTGTTACTTGTTTTATCATTTTCCACTGCATTGATGTTAACATGCCTACCCGGAAATGGGGGCTTTTTTACCTCGTATTTCTTATATTCCGAAGGATATTCGTTCCATCTCTTGTACCATATCTTTGTGAAACAGTCTTCGGTTTTATGACCGTTCTTGTTGCATTTTATCTTGTTCCACTGTCTTCTTATATGCCCTGTATTTCCACATGCGTAGCATATATGAAGCTTTCTGTCTGGGCACTCCCGACTTATAGAAGATATTGTAATATTATTTTGTATGATGACGATAAAAATTAAAATCTTGGAAAATGAGATGCGAAATAAATTCAGGAAATAATAATAAACCGATTAAATGAGTTCAACGTAGACTTTGACCATCAAATTTTATGTTCAATCAACGATGGTGCGGCAGTTATGCGAAAATATAATAAAGAAAGTCCAGTTGAACCAGTATTATGCTTAAACCATGAACTACATTTATCAGTAATAAAGTTTTTCTACCAAAAAGATGTTGATGTTGATGAAGCTGATCAGAGTTTAATTGAACATGTGGAAAACATTATTTTGGAAGAGGAATATGACAGTGACGCTGACATTGATGATGGTGAGTCGATTGAACCAGATGATAATATGATAATTCAGAATATAAGCAAGACAATTGAAAATGATGTATATAACCATTCAATATTTTTATTCAGCTGCAACACTTACGCAGCATCGCTAAATATTTTCGATTATCATCACTGAAAAATGATTTTTTGCAAGAGAAGATAAAAACCGTTGGAACTCTATCGATCAAATGATAGAAAGATATTTACAAGTAAAAGAAGAAGTAAAAGAAGCCTTAGAATATTTTAATTCTATACATTTGTTAGCCAAAATAGACGAAAAATATTTGATAATCCTTCAAAGAAATTTTACAGCTGGTTCGGATTGCTGCAGAAGCCTTAGCAAGAAATGATACTACACTATTTACCGTGGAAAATGTAATTGAATTGTCATGTTCAACTTTGGCAAAAAATAGCAATTCACAAATATTCTCTAAAGTTTTAGTTTGTTTGAAGACAGAAATTAATAAAAGACGAAATATAAAATTGTTGTCTCTTGTACAGTACATGCTTCATCCAAAATATTTAATGAAACGAAATGTTCACTTTGATTACTGTTCAAAGTTATCGACAGTGACATTTGGAAAAAAATTAATTGAAAGATTATTCAAATCAGATGAACAAGCAGAATCAAATTCAGAAGAAGATGACGTGACCAAACCTTGAAATATTGATTTGAAATCTCAATTTCTAAAAGCTATATCAACAGCTATGGATTCAATTTCCAGCAAACCAGTAGGCTTTTCATCATCAGTCCAGAAAGAGTTTTTATTTTTTGAAGTGTCCGCGGAAAAGAGTTATAATTGCACATTATTGTTCAATGCACTGAAAACCGCAAAGCCAACATCTACAGACAATGAAGGAACATTCTCCATAGCGAGCCAAGTTTGCACTAAGATAAGAACTAGGCTATCAGATGAAAATTTGCACATTATCGTTTTCCTTAAATACTTCTTTTTAAAACAAAGATTAAGATTAACAGACTGCTGTTGGATTAATTTTAAAAACTAATAATTTAAAAATGAAATTTTTACAATATGAAATATTTACAATTTGAATTTTTGTATTTGTTTTTTTTGTATGAATTTCTTTATTTGTTAATTTTCGAGGAACTATACACCTGACTATTATTTGTTTCAATCATTATCCACTTTTTTGTCAGGAAAATCATTCTCGAACATATAGTCTATAAAATCGGAACTTAAAAAGTTTTTTGCTGAAAAACCTTCATTATTTTACGATGAGAGTATTCAAAATTTGTTGGAAAGATGACGAATGGTTGTGCAATAAGTTGGAAATTACATAATTGATTAACTGTTGTTATCTCTAATAAATATACATTTTCATTTTTATATTTTTCATAAATTTTTAAATAATACTATAAATAGTTTGAACTGCCACAGCCTAATGAAAGGACTAAAGCATATGTAAGTTGTCAACAACTTATTCATTTCATTTCAATATTGACTTAAAAGATGTCTGGTATTAGCAAATATCAAAGAAATCGCTTGCAGTCATAATATTACTCTAAATATGACAAAATACTGCAAAATTAAAGGCTTTTACTTCTTAAGTTTCTGGATTTTCAAAAAATTTTATTAAAAAATAAAACTTCAAATACTAATTAGAAAGTGTCACAATGACTTAAACATAGATAAAATTTTAAGACCAAAAGTAGAATCATAATTTTTTGATAATGATAGAAAATCCGTAATTAATTCGATAACAAAATGAATAACATACATAAGGCCTACTGGGATATTTATTGAGTTAGTAAGTAACCCACATTATATTACTTAATGAAGTTCATTAGATGACACGCATAAATATCTGCAATATTCTCCGGTGAGAAAACCAATAATTGGTAATGAGAAATGGATTGGTTACAGCAATGTATTATGCAACTGGTTTCTTGGTACAGATGAATAAGTTCGCCTGAAACGACAGCGAAAACCGATATTCGCTAAAGAATATTTTACTTCCAGTTTAGTGGGATTTTAAAGGTGTTGTGNTTTTTGGGCTTCGACTAATAAACAAAACAATCAACTCCAATGTGTACTGTCGGCAATTGGAAAGTTTAAATGAATCAATTATCCAAAATGTCTAGAATCGTTAATCGTAAAAGCGTGGTGTTTCATCATGACAATACAAGAATACATACAAGTTTGGTCACCCGTCTAAACTTGTTAGAGATTGTATTGGATGCGTTGCTAAACCTATCACTCGCAGATTTCTATGTGTTTCGCGCTCTTTAAATTCTCTTCGCGGTTTAAACTTGAATTCCAATGACGTCGTTAAATAGCATCTTGTTCACTTTATCGCCGATAAAACAGGTCTTTCTTTGAACGAAATAAAAATCAGCCACGACTTTACCGACAAACTAGTGTATTATTTTAAAATTCTCAAATTAAATACTGATTGAATGTTTATTCAAATTCCAAATATTTTTAATAATTTCTTTTACTATTTTTAATAATAACAAATTATTACTTAAAATAATTTCAAATTTTCAAACTAAATTTTTCTTGAAAAAAATATTAAAAAGTCTACAATTAAATTTAATTAAAACGTTATTACGCTAAGAATTAGTGAAAGAAAATTTAGAATTTCCTGTCGCGTGTCGAGAAAAATTTCAAAGAAATTTGAAAAAACCCAACCCCAAAAGTTCATATGGGGATTTCTCTGATGAAAAGATTAACATATTTATTTTATAAAAAATTTAATAATATACTAAATTATTAAAATAAATGAAACAACACACTTTACCTAACGTAAATATATGCATAAAAACTTGCAATTTTATTTAAAAATATGATTGATTTTTTTAAATGTTACAAAAATTTAAAA
>MQRL01647437.1:414-14305 GCA_001938525.1 Dugesia japonica
AAAAAAATTAGAAAAGTAACACAGTTTTCAAAATCTATTAATCAAACATTTTTAATAAATTTTTTATTTCTCCGTAATAATAAGAATCTGTATGATTAGTTATGCTTATAGGTTTTCCTAATCTTTAATAGGCATATCGATTAATTCTAATCTATCTTCAATTCTTAAAAGATTAAAAATATATTAAAATTGTTTCTATTTAACAAAAATTTCACAAGTACAAAATGCGTCTTCAATGGTTTTAATTTCATTTGAAAAAATACACAGTTGCATTCTATGGGGAAAATTTCTCAAGTCATTAAATGTTTTGATTCTAGTTGCTAATAAATTTAAATACTTTTATTTTCTATTAACTACAATATCTTTGTCCGTTAGAAAGTATGTTCAAAATGGTTTACCGTTAACGGTTTCTTCACCACATTTACTTACGTTTTGTAACAATATAATATAATGGTTCTAATGAAAAGGTCTTCGCATTATCTGATATTAAGTGATTTAATTTAAAAGAAATCTATAATTCTTCACAAATCTTTTCAAAAGGTTTAAATATTTCAATTAAAGTTTGTTCAGTTTCATCAGACAGTAGAGCAACAAAAATGGGATGGAATCTTCAATTGTAATCTGCCACTCCAAAGATCAAATATAGAAGATCTGGACCACAAACCTTATATGTAGTATCTACAATCAAATACTTTCCATAATTTGTTTTTTCTAAACATTTTTTAAAAACTACTTGTTCCATTTAAATTATGAAATATTAATTCTTTATCTTTATCTCAAATTTTGTAAAGCTTTTCAAGAATTCCATGCGTGTAAATTGATGATTTTCTTTAATCATCATTCGCTTTTAGCTTCTTAAATTTGTTAAAAATTTTGTTCATATTTATCTAAAGATCCTTTATCTTAATTATCTTTTTAATATTTCTTGGAATTGTGTTTCCTGCGCTATAACAATCGGTAATTTCTTTTTCTATTTTTTACTTAACTATTCTTAAGTCAGGAACATTACACCCATGATCGCCTTGGTAAATTTGTTAAGTTAAACAAAGTATTTTAAATCCATTAAAAATATATAATTATTATTGAAATTACATTACTTAAAAAACTACCATAAAAATACTTTATTTTTAAGGTAATATATATTGATAATTGCTATATATAATGATAATATTTTAATACCAGATAATTTTTGATTAATAGTATTTCTCACAGCAAACTTCCATCTTACGGTTCATTCACCATTGCCAAAAAAATGCTGTGAAATCATTATCATCAATCAGTAAATCCTGATCATTTTCTCATATTGCCGCGAATGTATCTAAACGTTTTTCCTCACTTGTTATATTATTCATCATACAAACTCCTGAATCCTAGTTTTCAAGCACTACTTGTGATTTATCGTTGGTAAATTTAATGGTAATTTCGTTCCTGTAAAGAATATCATCCACAATTATGACGTCAATGCCAACCGGTAGTTTATCCAGCATATAAAACTCAACTCGGACTACTTCTACATTATCTTTCACGAAAGACGTGAATTAAAACTTTTCCAGAATATCCAGTGCACTTCGTTTCATCGACTTTACATACGTACTTGGTATTTCTTCTTATTCTACTCCTTATTAATGACACGCTACTATCTGTACCAAACAACACGCTGAATGAATTTCCGTCCAATCGTATACAAACTCTCAGCAAGTCTGTTGGTAATATAAACATGAAATGGTTTGAGGACTTCTATGTCAGCAGTCTTTGGCCATCAAGCAGCTTGTTTCGTTGAACTCACGCAGCATTTATTAGGCATGACCCTTTCCATAGTCCACATTCTCCACGATTTGGAACCGACCAATCCGAATTGGTGAAGAATAGACGGAATTGATATTCTATTTTCTTTTGTTGTTTAAGGCCATCTTGTAAATTGGTCTGATCTGACCGAAATTGCCATATTTAAAACGTTTGACTCGACAGTTTTTCTGGATATCCTCAGTACAGTTACAGCCTAAGCCATAAATGATTTTGTTTTGTTTAGTTCTACTGACAAACACTATAACATTAAAACTGTGTTCTTATTTCCTCTTGACTATTTTTGGAGATCGGTTAGTCTAAAGGTTTCATCTAATCTAAAGATGCACTCATGTTTCAAATCTCCTGGCAGCGAGTCTGGTAGCAATATCAATACAATGGAATCCATAGGATTATGATCGCCAATAAAAATTCTCAAGTTTTTCTTCGCAACGTCTACGTTCCTATTGCAATCAACGATCAAGCCCTTTGCTTAGAGCTAAGCTCATTATCGGCTGATTACGTAACGTTTTCTGATATCATCCTCGATAAACTTTGTATTACCTTTATAATTATGGGGAAGATTTTTCTATGTATCATAAAATGATCCTGTCAAGAATATAGTCAGTTTAAAACGATTGTTATACCTTTCCACATTATCCTCTTCTTCAAAATTTTATAATTTTTTTCAAAAATTTCTTCACGATAGCTTGTTTTTGAAAACTTAAATAAAAATCGAATAAATCGAAAAATAAATTTAACTTAATTTAAAAAAAGATCTACTTTTCAATAATCAAAAATTTAAAACAAAATTCAAATCATTTTAATATTACATATTTATTGATAAATGCGGTTTTTTATTTATTTTCTTTAAGTTTCAATAAAAAATATAACCCAACTATATTTTGAAATTACGTTGAAAAATATTAAATTTTTCAATCCGAGATATAATTATTTTACTTTTACTGTTTCGATATTGACCTAGTTTTTAGATATTAACCTAATTTTTTGAAACATCGCCCTATTTTTTGGACAATAATCAATTTGATGTTATTAATTAATTAAATGAATAGTTTAATTATTTTATTAATTAATTAAAAATGACAGATTCCTATGATGTTGCTTTCCTTATTGGAGCAAGACGACTTGATGAAACTCAAATTGAATGGATAAAATCAAAGGAAACCTTTTCGTATTCATTCAAAAAACCGAAAGGATCTGGCGAAGAGTATATTGGAATAAAAAATAAAGATAGTACATTATTTATTTTGGATGAAGACATGGAAAACTTTGGAGTACTTTGTGAATGTTAATTTTAACTGTTATTATTTATCGATTAGTTGAGCCATTTTTGTTTGTATTATTAAAAACAAATAATAATTAACGTTTCACTTAATGTTTTCAAATGATTTATAAACAAGTCAAATTGCCATTACAGATATAATGTTTATCAAACTTCTAAGAGAACAATAATCTTATAACAATTTTTCTTAAAATTTAAAAGAAATTGTTTGAATATTAATTGAAAGGTTAAAAGAAAATAACAGAAAGGGATATAAGTAAAAATAATGTTTATAAATGAATTTCCAATCAAAACTCTGTTCTACTTACAAAATTTTTAACGCAATTTTTCTTTTATTTAAATTAATTTTAAGAAACAAGTTTCAATAAATTATTTTATTTAATAATCAGGAATTCATTCCAAACTGAAATTTTTATTTAATTGACCTTTTTGTTTTAAAGGAATTCCTCTTTTCATTATTCCTCTTAACTTCTTCTTGGAAAGTTTTATAAATTCATAAAAATTCGCAAACCATTGCTTGAACGTCTCTACTTTCACAATGTTCCATCTTTGTTGAAGTATATATAGCGCATCATAAAGATTAAACATGAATAGCACATATCGCATCAATTGGTTTTCATAATAGTAAGCATTTGTAAGCAACTTTCAAATTTCGGATAATACTTTGATTCATTGGTTGTGCCTCAGCAGTAGTGTTAAGTAAGAAGAATTTTACTTTGCTCAATAATTTTTTGTTTTAATGGTTAAAATTTTTTAAAATATTTAAAATAAACAGGGTGCAATTTTTTTCTGATCGGATCATATTTAGTATTTATGCATGCTGAATGTGCAGTTGCACGTTTTGGGGCTATTTTCCTTCAAATGTGTCAAATATGCTAATCAATATTCATCAAAAACACTTTTAACACTCAGTTTTCAGTTTTTTTTAAATCGAAACCGTTGCTAAAAAGATGGGATCAAAATTCTATAAATGCTTTGTCTAAAAAACTAGTAACAAAAAGTGCATTGTTCGTGATATATAAGGTGGTAACGTATACAGCAATCTAATGAGTTATCACGCATTTGCAAAGAAAGTGTTCCAGTTCCTCTAATTATAATCAAATGACGAAAACTTAGCGTTAATAGATGAGTAAATAAATGACATACATACTGTAAACTTTTCAAAGACGAAAAAACAGGGGATGCAAATATAATAGATTATATCTATCAGGAAGCAAATAAGGAAAAGAACTTTGATMATTTATTCACAAAGATATCAARACATTKTAATGTGACTGTAATTTTTATTACACAAAATTTATTTCATCAAAGAGAAAATCAAAGAACCCGTAATTTAAATGTACAATCCTTGGTTATATTTAAAAATCAGAGAGCTGTTGATTTTCTAGCAAGACAAGCGTACCCTAATTATATTAAATTATATTATATTAATTTATATTAAATCATTTCAAGATTCAACAGTAAGTCTTCATGTCGACTTAACGCATAAGTTTCTATATGAATATAAAGTGCGAACTTACATTTTTAACCCTTATAGTATTACAGTGTATAAGCAAATGAAGTAATCGATTGTTATAAAATGCTGTAATTTACAAAATTATATGTTGATCAACCGAAAACTAGTTTAAAGGCTGAATAAAGTTCAAAAACCGAACAAAGTTCTAAACTTGATTAAAGTTTGAAATTCAAAAGTTCAAAAATCAGTATAAATTTATGTTTGAAATAACGAATTGGAATTAATCAGTTCAAAAAGTTATTCAAAATATATAGAAAGAAAATTTTGAAAGTAAATGAAAAATGGATATCATTATAAACAAATACAGGTATGTATTTTTGAATAAAAATGAAATTATAACACATGATTTCGTTTTTAATGAATTGGTTAAGGCTCCAAAGTCTTTGAAAATGAATACTTTGCAATCATTTTCATCAATGGATATTCTTCTTTGGTTATTTCTTTCCCATGTAATACTGAATAAAACGAGTCTATTGGTTAAGGAAAAAATCTACCATTTCTATCATAATGTATTTCAAAATATTCTGATGAATTATCAATCCACTCGTATGGATATATTCCTTTTCCCTTTACTATTTCACATAATGAATCGGAAGAAACTAATTTAAGAATCGATTATTCCATATCTAATCCTCTATCTACATTATCAGTTATTTCTATATTTATAGGATTACCTATAATATCATTTATTGTATTTGCTAAAGTTAATCTTACTACATCTTGAGATAATCTTACTGATTCTTTTTTACAGAAATTATATAATATTTTACTTTCTTCTTTTGTTAGTTATTTTTTTGTAATAATAGTTAAAATTTTTGTTATAATCTAAACTATCTAGAAATCTTACTTTCCCTCATGAAATAGACATAACTTTCTCCTGGTTTTGGTATTATCTTTATTTGATCCGCACATCCGAATAAAGCAGATTGTTTTGCTAATTCTTTTATAATTAAATAAAAATCTTATCCACTCTCATTGTGAAAATATATGGGTAAAATAAATTCTTTATACTCAGATTTAAATTACAGCTTTTATGTGCCGCTCTTCTATATTGCCCATTAAAGTGGTCATGGTCTTATAACTTAAGATCATCATCTTATACTGGTTTTCACAAATCCAAAAGTCGGAATAATTATCGTAATTAATTCTGTCTTTTTGCGTTAGAATTACTAGTATAGGTTTTTACAAATAATGACCAATAAAATTATACATCGCACTTTATTTTTCAATTACATATTTAATAAATTCTTCTATACAATTTCTACCATGAAAAACTCTGGTATAATCTTATACAAATTCTGGATATAAAGATTTAAAATATAGTGTTACAGTATACGGAATATTGGTATTAACTATTCTTGTATCTGTAGTAATAACTCTAGGTGTTTTGACAGATATGACTCAATATTGGCATAAACTACAAATGGTTGTTTTAACTTATAATGAAATTATGTAAACTTGATATGAGACATTCTTTCATATTTACGTTTTAGTTCAAAACACTTTCCACGTAATATTTCTTTTCTTCCCGGATTTTGACATTGATTAAATTTATTGACAGCTCAATTCCCTGATTTTTTATGTCAACTGGGAAAATTAATCTAGATTTATTATCAATTGACTCACAAAACTCTTTATGAGATGTAAAAGCATCTAGTGTTCTTGAATAATTAAAACATATATCACGTAAATATGTTCCACTTCCGTTGTGTGAAGATTTTTCATTGAGAAAACCTTTTAATCTTTTAATCCAAAAGTAATGGTCTTCGTAATATCCAAGATATAGTTTACATTTATTATGGGACATATTATTACAGTGGACTCAAAATATCTGTAATTCTGAAAATAATTGTATTCATTGTGAAAATCATTTAAAACCTCACATTGGAAACCATCAATTTTTATTTCGTAATTAGAAATATGCAGCGGAGATGATATATAACCTTTTCGGAGGTTTATATTATGTTCAAGAGGTTTTAAATCTAATTCAAAGATATTTATTGAAATATTGAATAATTTTTCCAGAATATTTATCTTATTTATCGGAAAACCCGTCTTCATTATTTGATTTAAATCTAAATCATTTTTCATTAATACAAAAGAATTTACTGCTTTTAAATATTTTAAATAATATTTAGATTCTTTTTTGTAATGCGAATCATCCGATTGAGGAAATAAATACGCAATTATTTGCCAAAATACGCAGAAATGATCTCTTGTTTTAATATTTATAATTGAGTTGGATTTAAATGAAAGATTAAAAATATGTCCTCCACGTAGAAATTTAACTCTAAAGAATTCTAATGAAAGCTCTCTAAGACATATTATTTTCCAATTGATTCCTTGTAAACTGGTTCATCTTATGGTCAAAGACGTTATTTAGACTTATATAAATTTCTTCATAATTATTTCTACTATTATTAAAAAAATTAAAAGATGCGACTGGGTTAATATATCCTGTTTTAAAGTATTTCTATTTTCTAACTCCACATTAATTAATAGATCATCTCTTTTCATGTAAACGGTGCAAGTGATATTATATTTGAATTTTTTGTATGGACAGTGTTCTATCATATCTCTTATTGTATTTTCAAAACTGAATAAATAGTTATTTATATTATCAGTTAAAAATAAACAAATAGTTTCTTTAAAATAATAAGGGTGAACATTTGTTGTATTTAATCTATTAATCTCCTGTTCGTTTTGATTGTATCTTCCTACTTCACGTCGATTGAAACGAAAAGTGAATCTATTAATTCTATTTATCCTATTTCTCCTTATAATTGGAAGTAAATTAAGATTATTATTATTTCTTCGAAACGCTGGCATGTCGCTTTTTATTATTTAAATAACTTTTTATTATTATTTCGTTTTATCTATTTAAAATAATGCAAATTTATAAAAGCACAGTAGTATTGAAATAAGTTGAATCATCCTTCCGGTTCGCATTAATTTGATTTTTGAGCCGCTTTAAAATGATTATTGTAAAATTTAATTTAAAATACTTACTTTATTAAAATTCTTATTTTTTATTTGAACTCTTAATTTTTTTAAATTTTTGAAGAGCAAAAAACCTAAAAAGTGATCATTTTGAGGGCGGAAAAAATTAAAAAAATCAATTGAGGGCTGATTCAGCCCATTTCAATATTACTCAAAACCAATTATATACAACAAAATACGGAATCAGGATCCATTTACAACAAGTTGTGTTAATTATGGCTGAAAAGCAATCTTGTCTAATTTTTTATGGTTTAAATATTATTGTTGAATGTTATAGTTATCAATAGTTGTATAATAAATATTTTAATGAAAATCATCTTTTTAATTATAAAAGTAATCAAAAAAACAATACAAACAATAATGACAATTATTTGAACACACAAATCATTGTGTAATTATCTTGGTGACAGAGAAATTTTAGAAACATACTAAAATCGATAATAATACACACAAACTCAAATTTAATTGGCTAGTGTGTGTGTATTATAATTATGCACATACTCAAATCTGAGTGGTTAGTTTTTTTTTACAATTGCAATTATTGCGAGAATAATTGTTGGACGTAACCATTTATCATTTTTCAGAATTCATTTAAAATAAAAGCTTTTTTGTTTTTGTTATGGTTTTCGATAAAAATTCTATATTTCGACTTTCTCTTCGTCAATAATTGACTTTTGCTGTTAGTACTTAGTATAAATAGCGATGACTTAAATATTTTATTATAAATTTCACAAAATGTTAAAAAATAATTATCAGATTAATAGAGATTCAATGTTCGAACTAACAGATAATCGTGAGGATTTATTTAATTTTTAAGATTTTATTTACTATTTTTAGAATCATGTCAACAAAATTCAAAGTATTGCTTCAATTCCAAACGCCAAGACAACTGTCATCAAGCAATGCAAAAATATTACAGTATAATTTATTTTGCGACAGACTATTGTATTTGTACGTCTTGTAAAACATTAGTGTTAGGGTCATTTCAAAATTTTATAATGTACATGTGAGGCATATGGGGCTGTTTACATTCAACAAAAAGCGACTATTAAATGATATATTTCATAACGAAGTAGATGAGCTTCCAGCATAGAAAACCCAACAAGAGTTAATTGTAATCGCGGATGATGACGTCATCAAAAATTAAGAGGTCATCAAATATTTTGACGCCATCTAAGATGATGAGATCGTCAATGATGAAGTGATGATAGAACCAGAAGGGTTAAATACAGAAGAAATAATGATTGAATCAGCACAAATTAGTAATGAAGAAGATATTTGCTCTGACTTTAAAATAGTTGAGGAAATCAATGAAGCTAACATTGCTTTCCAAGTTCTTTTGTAAAAAAACATACAAGTAGGAGGTTCACATATTAGGACAAGTTAGATTTATGAGCCTACAATTGAAAGAAACTAATTCCTATGTCACCAAATATTGAAATTGGATGCTTCAAAATGGAACTGTAAAGATATTTGTTTACCATAGTCAATGATTCAAAGTTTATTTAAAATAATAAACGAACTAAAGAATGTCAAGATTAAGTTTAGAATTTATGTAAAATCTGAAAGGGAGGATGATGTCAAAACATGTAGAATATCGAATCATGGTGTATCCCTAAGTTCCAAATTTTTTGAAGAAGGAATTAAATTTTTAAATGAAATAATTACACTCAGCAGCGGATCCAGTTGGATATTAAGTTGTCTCCTGGAAATAAATTTTTAAAATAACAAAGGTTACAAATATCAGCAGGTTTTCAGGTAGGAATTATATTCCAACTCCAAAAGATCTCGAAAAAACGCCGTTGAAAATATAAAATAAAGAACAATAACTGTTTTATTTAAAGCATTCTTTTTGTCCCTAAAAAGGATTAAGTTAGTGGACAACATAGGTTTAGAGTTGCAGAATATCAAAAATTGTTTTTGATGAAAAGAACCTTCCAAGGAAACTGGCAAATATACCCAAATTTGAGAAAATAAAATCCTGAATTATCCATCAATATTTGGTCATGGCACTCAAGTGTATTAGAAAATGAAGATTATGTTATCATGAAACATTCAAATTTGCATATTATCCATCGTTCAAAAGTGACATTTTATCTGAAAGTTTATTTCTTGCTCTTGAAAAACGGCAACAAATTTCATTACAGTGCAGTAGTGGATTTTAATAGATTAATGAAAACGAATAACAAAAGAGTTCTGTTAAAATTCGATCAAGATGGTGTCCAAATAGTTTATGGATTCACAAAAAGTATGGCTTATTAGAAACATGAGCTAATTTATGATAAAATTCAGAAGGGTACTACTATGTAAACTATTGTAACAGCAAAGAATTTTGAGTTTCATGACTTTTCAAATAAGATTACTACACCCTTTGTAATATATGCTAATTTTGAATCAGTATTACTATGGGACGAAAACAATTTTCAGACACATGCATATTTCAGCCGGTCTGTTGCTAGTTAATAATTTTTCCAATAAAATCAAATACAGCCAATTTATTGGGAATGACTGTGTGTATAATTTTCTGGCAGCAGTTGAGGAAGTATGAAATTATGAGGTGTATCCAAATTATAATTATAATGGAAAAAAGAATATTTTAATTACATCTGCTCAAGAAATTGCATTTGCTGCTGCAACAACATGCAAAAACCGAAAGTTTATCCGGTTTGTGGCCATGATCAACTTACAGGAGAATTCTAGGTAGTAGTATGTAATCCATCTAATTTGAGCAAAAGAATAATTGTACAGTTACTTATAGTTTTCACAATTTTAGAGGATATTATCTTCATCATATCCTCAAGTATCGAATTAGCAAATTTTCAAATTGGAACATATTCTGAATTCCAAAAACTAGCTAAAAATTCCGATATCTTATAGTCTACATCTAGAAAACAACAATGATATTCATTTACTTGTATCAGTTTATTAATTCTTCACTGAACGCAGAAGTAAAATCCTTAAACCCGACAACTTTGACAAGAAAAGAATTCAGAAATAGTAGCATAACAATGTCAAAGGTGGTTTGCCCATACAATTATGCAATAATTTGGACGTTTTCATTGAAACAACATGTTTGCTACTAAAATGGAAAGAAGTTAGTGAAGAATTATCTGATAAAGGAATACAGATGTGGGAAATTATGAGATTATTGGATTAAAAGATATTGTACCTTAAATTGGATGTTTTCCTGCTTGCGGTATTTTTATATCAGTTTCAAACCAAGTCCGTGGCACACAACAAGCTAGAATTATTAAATTTCTTTAATATATCAGGCCTTAGCTGAGCATTGGGGCTAATGACCTTAAAAGAACCAATAGAGTTGCTAATTGACAACGACATGCACATTTTCTTAGAAGGTGAAATCATAAGGGGTCTCACATTTCACAACAAACATTATAGTGTTAATGATGAAAATACAGAATGTCTTTACATTGACATTAATAATTTATATGGATGGGCTTTGAGTCAGAAATTGCCTTATTGAGACTTTGAGTGGATTCATACAGAACTTGCTCAGAATTTGTAAGAATGCGAGTCTTTAGATTTGGAACCATTACAGTATGGCTATACGATGCAAGTAGTCATGGTGATTCCGGATAAACTTCATGACTATTTTAGTGATCTCGCTGTTGCAGCGGAACAACAAATAGTTCCAAGAAGTTATTGCTGACGCACCACCCTAAACAAAACTATATAGTACACTAGAGATTGCTCAAAATGTATTTAATGTTAAGTGTGCGACTAACCAAGGTACATAGACTAATCAAATTTACTCAGGTCTAAATTTTCCAGGAATATATAGATGTAAACACAAAATTGAGAGCCGAGCGTAAAATTGAATTGAAGAAAAATTATAACAAGTTATTAAACAATAGCTTGTATGGAAACTTGGTTGAAAATCTAAAAAAGAGAATAAACGTGAGGTTATTTAAGTCTGCAAAAAACTGATGACATATACATCAAAAGCCTCATTCAGACAACCACATAAATTGCTGATGACTTAATAGAAGTTCAACTCAACAAGAAGATTGTATGGTTGGACCGTCCAAGCTATATTGGCTAAATATTGCTTGACTTGAGTAAAATGTTAATGTACCAGTTACAATACATCGAGCTTGGAAAGCATCGAAAAGAGAATAACTGCACAATAAATATTGTTGCTAGTGATTCGGAAAGCTGCTCTTTGTAAGTCAAAGATATGATATTAGAAAGGCTTATAAAAATATGAATAGAGACGGATTGCTAGGCACCTTAAATTACAACCCAAGTCATCTCCTTTACTCATTGAAGCTAAATTCTGTATTTGAAAAATTCATAGATGAAAGTAAAGAAAAGAAATATCGTGAATGGATATTTCTAAGGCCAAAGTGTTATAGCCTACTTAGTGAAAACAAGATCATGAAAGCAAACGGCATAACACTAAAAAATACATATATAAAACATAAGTCATATCTAGACTGCTATAACAACAATACAAAGGTTTCTATCGTGAATTTCGAATAGACAGAAAACCATCAGAACTATGAAATGTTATATCTTTGTTATTGTTGTATAATAAATGTTTTATCAAAAATGTCTTGTTTTTATTTTTAAATAACGCATTTTCTAATCTAAACAAAAGTAAAAAATACTTTTATTTAATAATGAATAGTTATAAAATTGCTGATGATGTGGTTGAACGTTTAGTCAGTCCTTTAATATCATATATTGAAGGTAAGAAATTTTATAATTTATAAAAAATTATGACTTTGATACTGAATAAATTATAGATACTCTACAAGAAATTCTCGATAAATGTGAAGATTGTAAAGAAATTATTGATGAAATGATGGATACTCTACAAGAACTTCATGATGATAGTGAAGAATTTAAATAAAATCTTGATGATTGCAAAGACTGTAGAGAAAATGTGATATATTTTGAAATTAATAAAAACAATGTTATTATTCATTTAATAAATGCTTTAAAAAATTGACTTCTTATATCTTGTACAAAATCATTATTACTCCTGCTATATACATGCAATACTATAGGAAAAATACTATATTGCTATACTATATGCATGTTACAGATATGCATAAGGAATGCAATGAGCATGTATTATGTTTGCTTTACGCATACAATCCGCATATAAATTATTTTTTAAAAATTACTATAAATTATTATTTCTATTTTGTTATTATCTTATTACTACTATAATTATTGTCTTTAATTTTATTTGTTAGAGATAAATTTATTGAACCCGGAAGAGTCTCTTATCTCAATGTTGGGACAATCGCGGTGTATGCTATGTTGGATAGTTTTGTTGTTAAATATTTATTTTATATTGTCAACATAAAAAATACAGATATTAGATTAATGAAATTTTTTTAAAAAATTTATTAAATATAAAACCACAGATAAATTTACTGTTATTTTATTTTCTTTATACTAAATCGAATCTTTCTCTGGATAAGGATTGATTGTTTCTAATTTTGCTTAAACTATATTTCTTCTTTCAATTATCAGAAATTACAAAGGTTGCATTTTTGTTATTTAGTTTTCTTTATACAAAATCGAATACTTCTTTTGATAAGNATTGATTGTTTTTGATTTTGCTTAAACTACATTCCTTCTTTCAATTTTCAGATTCTTAATTTTCCATTTATATCTAATTTTCGGATTTGAAAATTTAAGATTATGACATCAAAAAAAATAATAAATCGATAATAGTCCTTTTGACAATGTATAGATAGTTCTTAATTCTCTATCCAGTGGTATCAAATATTTGATGACTGTAATGAGAATGTTTTGCTATAGGAAAATAGCACCAAAATGTGCAACTGCATATTTCGCGTGCATAAATACCAAATTTGATCTTATCAGAAAATATTGCAACGAATTTTAAAAATTTTAAAACAATTTTTAAAAATTTGTCGATCCGATTTTAAAATTAAAACAAATTAAAATAAAATTAAACCATTAAAACAAATTATTATTTTCCATCTCAATAACATATATAAAATTCATCATCACTTGGTATCTATTGGGGAGAGGGGTGGAGGGGTTGGTAAATTGCGCTACTATCTAACTACTAATGATAGAATTGCAGAAATTCGTTGTGTGGAATTATTTTTTGGGATTATTTTTAATATATAAAGTAGGAAATCGCTAATTTATATTTTAATTTCAAAATTTTAAAAATGTTTGATTCATTGCATTTGGATTCTAGTTAATTTATTTATTTTATTTACAAAATGTGATTTCGTATTTACCTACTTTACATACTCTACTAATTTGACTAATTCCTG
>MQRL01647442.1:0-11488 GCA_001938525.1 Dugesia japonica
GAGATAGGAAAATCCTTGATCTCTACGACCAACAGCAATTTATATTAAATAATCAAAATATAAACCAAATAATATCTCTTCGATAATTAAAAAAAAACAAAAATGATTAAAAAGATAAAGTCCAATTGTTTCTTCGAAGAAAAACAAAACAATCAATCATTTTGGCCCTAAAAATTACCGTTGTTCGTTCTCATTTGTGACCAGACACGTGTGGTTTGGCGACCTAAACACAAGCTTGATCTGCGGTAAATTTTTCTAGTTCATTGATAATTAGAAAAATATTGGCTGAAGTGATGACCTGAATTAATGTTACTTTCATAGAATTGAATTACAATTGAATTAATTAATCTTCATCTATTTAAAGCCTAATTAAAGGTAAAATATAAATGGAATATTAGCAATAAAAAATACTTTAAAGGACGTTCAAAATTAACAAAATATGAATCACAAAATGAACTGTGAGTAAATTGAATTCTATTTAAATAATAAGTATAATAATTGCATTTTTGTTAAAATAATAACAGGCATTTCTAAAATTGTTAACAATTTATTAAAACTTTAATATATAAAATAAATTACCAATATAGCTGTATTTATCTTCGCTGTAAATTATTAAAACAATTAATTAAAATAAATAAACGTAAACGACATGGCCGGAAAATATTAAATGGGCCGAATAAACAAACGAGCATTCCAGCAAATTAATAATTGGTAAATAACGTACATTTGAGAATAAATTGAGACTATTAAGTAATTTTAAAATAAAATTCAATAATAGAAATAAATGAAAATAAACAGATTGAATTAAGAGTAAGTAAAAATAATAAAATTAAAATCGAATTAAAGCAAACTAAGAATAATGTGTGTAATGTAAAGTATGAAACTAAAATCAAATTGATGTAAGAAAATAAGGGTAAAATTAAGGCAAAGTAGAAATTTTGGAATCCAAATAAAAGGAAAATAATAAAATTAAAGTAATATAAGAGGATAAGAGATTAAGTAGCAAAATCGAAATAAAATAATATTAAATTGAAACTAAACAAATTACGCTTATAGATTAAGAATGTGTAAGTAATTGGGGCATAATAAAGCTGTCTAAGTATGGTAAGTTAAGCAAATATTATATAAGTAAGACTAATAAGATTTAAAGTGGATTAAACTTAGTAGTATTAAAACGGAACTAACGTATAATGGACATGTTAAAGTAAATCAAGTACAATCCAATATATTACGATTAAAGCAATGTAAGAATTTGGAAACAAATCTACAGTATTTAACGAAAACCCAGTATATTTCAAATAAGATTTTAAAGATCTAGCAAAGCAACTGAAAGTAAGTAAAGTCTACTATGTTCAAGTGGATAAAGTATATTTTGATTAAGAATAAGTGAAGTAAAAATGCTGAAATTGTTGTGAACCAGGCCTGCCTAGAAACAAGGATTTACAAAAGACCAAGAAGATAAATTTGAAGGCCAGAAGAGGTCGCCTGCCCTTTAAATTGTACTCCCACATAACTTATAAATACCCGGTTGGCCAGGAGTGTTCGCCTGTTACTTAAATGGTACTCCCAACGCGCCTAGGAGCAAGAAAGGAGACAAAATTAAAACAACACAACCCACAGGAAGACTAAGTACATTAAGGAGCCTCAACTATCATACTAGCTGAGATTAGTGGTTGTGAATTGGTTTGATCAACCAGACATCTGAGATACGATCGGCTCATTTGTCCCCAACAAAGTTGCTCAGTCGGTGGTGATTGTTATACCAAATTCAAAATCCTTCTTAATTCAAATAAAATTTATAAAATTGTTGAAGTTCCACCTGACTTGAATGAAGAAAATTGGGGCTGGGGAAAAACAGCCCTCAAGGGACCCTTTCAAGAATTAAACCTAATGCCCCTAGGTTATGTATTCAGTTCATGGTGGTTGACCTCTCGTTTAAAGGGAGGTACGCGCCTACAAACCTTTAGATTTGGGTCCACTATTTTCCCTATTACTACTAATTTATTAAGAAGTGAAGTACAATCGAACTATACATTCTTTATTCTAGGAAATAATTACATCAAATCCAACGCCCATGGGTCTAGCCATTGGGCCGGATCAATTATCAAGAAATTAAAGGTGGCGATATCAATAAAAAGATATAATTAAACAAATTTATTTGCAACAAGAATCCCCTTTTCATTAAATTAGAGTAATATAAGTGAAGGCAAAAAAAATCTTTTATTAACAACGGATTTATTTATATATATATATATATAGAAAGAGTCTAATCGTGGAATACAGATTTGGTTTGGGTGCTTTTATTGAACATGAGGGGTTCGATGTAGGACTTCTCCTTAAGGAGCAAAACGTCGGTAACCAGTTTATTTTCGCGGTCATGGCTGAACCGGATGATCTCGGAAATGCTTCGACTTGCTTCTTCCATACCCGTTCTTGGATGTGGGAGACCTCGGCTTCTTTCTTAAAGCCAAAGCGTTTTTCTGGTATCGGAGAACTTTACTATTCGCGGTGGCCATTTCAGCCTCCCAACATCGCTTGGCGAGTCGATAGAGGTCCCAAGTCATCTCTTGGTCCTCGCTGGTATCCCTCATTTTTTTGGTAGGAGCCGTAGAACGATTTAGAGACGAATGCACTTCAAGAGAATATACATACTAAAATTAATGATTGTTAAGAATTACTCAAAATTCTTTTTATTCCTTAATGACCAACCGAAATTCTATTATTAATAATACCAAAAGACAAACAAAAATAACGAAGGGACTAGTTATATTATTATTAAATAAAACACCCATTTATTTATAAGTATAAATGATAACTAAGTTAAACATCAGGAAGTAGGCGATGTGTCAGTAACCGGAACTGTGTTTTCCGTGTCCTCGACCCTAGAGGGTTCCCTAGAGCCCCAAAGCAAGTTATTAATAAACGCTTGCACTACCAGGGGAGGAGCTGGAGCCTGATAATGAAAAGGGATAGTATGATTTCGTGTCGGCCCATTCCACTGTTGGTAATTCAACCTTTCCCCGAAGCTCTGATTGCGAGCTACGGCGGCGTCCACATGGGGCATGTTAGTTCGTTCAACCAGTATACCGGCATCGCGGTTATATGTGTTATAGTGTCGCCTAAAGATAATGTGGCGCGTTCGCCGATCGACGATTCTTTCCCAAATAGATTCCATTCTATAATAGAAAAGTTATTTTAATCTCTGAATGTTAATATGGATATCAAGCAATAATAACATTTTAAACTAAAGAGTTAAACAAGACTATATTTTATTTCTACTAAATCAATTCTTTATCTAAAATCACAATTCCTCATCTAAGTCAATTTTCGCTGACAATGGGAACATTTCGGTGAAGCAAATCAAATCCGTTTCGTCGGGGTGTATGATCAGACTGGGAGCTATGAGATGTCCGATTAACTGTCGCTTGCGTGATCGTTCGCGCTCTCACTGAATTAATTGAAGTGTCCTCTGGAATATGTTGGACACGGGATATCTAAAACAGTTTTTTTACATTATTATATCGTCGACGAGAAGTTAGTACTCCCACCGTTTGCCGTAGGTTATGAGTAAGAGTAATACTCAAGATGTCACGATAATCGAAAATGACAAAAATAAATTCGTCCTCCACAGTTCTCCGAAACCTGGACCTACTAGTCAGGGTAGGTAACAAAGATGATGGTAATGGTATTACTATCTATATCCTGATATTTCAAGAAAGTCTATTATAGCAAGATCTATTCGATAAAACGTGAATATTAACAGTGACTGTGTTATAACAAAGTTGTAGTGCTATTATTACTTCGGTCAAATATATAACAAAACCCACTACCTTAGTACTATTTTAGTTTTAAATAATTAACACTAATCGTTGGGAGATTATTTATATGCTATTAAATATTATTATTGTAATATTATTATGATATTATTCTTCGGTGTTCAAAATTACATATTCCTATTTATTTATATTCATTTTATTTATAACATATCAGGTAAATGCGAACTATACAAATTTTTAAAAAATTAACAATTTTTTTATTTAATTTAAATTTGGGCGCGGTCTGTTACCTAGCACCGCGAAGGACGTAATGGGTTGGTGTTAATACACACGCAAAAAATAAATTAAATAATGGTATGTGTGCAGGCATAGCAGACAAAATTCGCTATCTATCGGTGATTAAGCTAATTTATCATGATTACCATGGTAAAATTTATCTATTACGTCAACCTAAGTTACAATCGAGAACGGCTGAATGTTTACATCTACAGAGAATTGAGGGATTACACACGCTGATATCATGATAAAATTAAATCTAACTAAGTCACTCATTTCGGCAGATCATGCCGTTAGAAATATGATGATTAAATGAATTTATTTGACCGAAACGAAATTTAATTTCATTGTTAAAAAAAATTTTTACTGAAATAAAATTAGAATTAAAGTCATATCAAATATCTTTAAAATTATATTATTTCAATTCAACACAACAGACTACTTACTATCAAAAACGGCTGCTACAAGTCAATGACGAGTGAATGATTTTCGGTTGTAGGTAATAGGAGTCGCAACTTTTGCTGTTTGGTAAAAATTGAAATTAGCTCAAAATTCAATGAATAGAATTACTTTGTAAATCGATCGACGCGCGATAACTAATCACGTTGGTTTCAAATTATTATCGTAGTAAAATTCTGCCGATAAATTTTTTTTATAACTGACGAATGTGCGGTTTTGACGTTTCGGTTGTTTATAAGTTTTGAGGTTTTTTCTGCTAATTCCATGATTCCTTTTATACGATTTTTCTTCGCACCCTAACTTCTTTCATATTCGTTGGTTATTTTTAACTGGAATTTTCGGCTTCCTATTGGTTCTAATGCCTATTTTCTAAAATTTTTTAGAGTTTTAGAGCTTCAATTGGCGGTTATTTTTAAAACCTCATGTGATCGATTGTCTTTTTTTTATTTTCAGGTTCCTTATTGGCCCAATTTTGAAATACCTGCAGCAACCTTCTGGATGGTGGTAGGATTTTCTTCTTAACAAATTCTAATGATACTCATTATTTTCTTTTTGGATTTTCTTACCCGAACTCTCTCTGATTTTCCTGGGCGAAGTTATCCACAAAAATCAGGTTTTCGTCCAATTTAGATTTAATTTCAAGTAAAATTTAATTAATAATTCTTCCTTAATTAATTCTTCTTTAAATTTAATTTTCTTTGTATTTAATATTATTTAATATTTTTTCTAATTATTATTTCAATAAAGGTTGCATTTGTCAATTAAAGATCTTTTCCTTCTACAGATGTTCATTGTTAGTTCGATTGTCGGTTGCCATGAGATTTTATGTTAATTCTTCCAACGCTATTTATTCCTTATGAGTTTCCTTTGATTCACCCACCCATATTGGTTTATACGCTTAGCCCTTGGCTTCAATTTCCTTCTAACTTGAGGTGTTTCACCCCAACAATATATATATTAGTATGTTTAATATAAATAATAAATATAATTATAAATAAACTAAATTGATCAAAAATGACTTTTTAGAATATATATATACCTACACACCAAGTAATAATTAATAAAACCTTTAGTCCATGAAGAATATAACAGAAATACAAAATATTGCATCTATTTTTTATTGAAATAATTTATTTCGATACCATCCCAATACCTTTAACAACTTCCAGTCCAATTAAGATCCAGTTAAGATCCCTCTAAACGAAATAGTCATATTGAACAATATTTCCTTTTTGAAAAAGATTTAGCAATAACTGACATGGAATTTCATAATAAGACAGAGTGTTGCAAACCGTTATCAGTTTTCAAAACTCCATATCATCCTCATACGATGAACGATATAACTTCATTTATCATAGCATTACACCGGAAACAACTTTACAGTGTCAATAAGCGAAATATTCATTAACATAATTAAATATTACTCAACAACAGGCCCATAAGTTGCTTAGGGAAAAGACATTCCTTACTGGTAAGAGGTGATATCACCACGGTTAAAGTTTAATAATAAACAAAAGAACATATCCTGAAAATCCTTTCGCAGGTATTCGGGAATGTCAAAATATCCTCTTGATAACAATCAATATTCAAACAATAAAAACTCATATAGTAATGTTTATTAACTCAGACGTCGAAATCCACTGTCGAGATCTAATGCATCTAAATCGTAAAGAAAATCTTAGAAAGGCAAAAATTTCCAACGAATGTAAGAGACAAAAATCTCAAAAAACCGCATCAATAATTCAAATGTTAATAATAATAATTCAAGATTAACACAAATTAAATCTCATTTCCAAAATGAAATTTATCAGCACTATTCATCAATGTGTCAAATACCGATCTAATGGAACTCAACGATCACATGAATAATCTAACTGTTTACAATCAATTATTAATTTTGTTATCGAACTTTGCGACAATGATTAATTTGTATATTTCTTTTTACGGCAATTCAACTTCCATTATTTTTATCCCTTTTATTATTAATATTCTCAATTTATATAAATTATAATTTAAGTTAATTTTAATAGAAAACTTTTAAAAAATTAGGAAATTTATAGGAAATATTTATACAGTCCGTTTCAAAAGTCTGTTCGCACCCATGTAAATTACAAAAATCGAAGCATCAATAAGAAGCAGCAACAGAATAATTTAAAATTAAAAGTAGTAACACAAACATTCTGTAATACCGCAATAGAAAAACCGAAATGATAAAACCGCAATGTAAAGCATGAGTTAAAACAACATCGGTTGTAGATATATAGATTAGTAGAAACCAATTTTTTAGCATTGCTATCAATACAGTAGACATAAAAAAGTGATTCGATAATAAAACATCATTGGTACATGGTAAATTCGAAAACCATTGATTTTTATATTATTATTTATTATATTATTTATTTATAACAATTAAAATCACACACGCACGCACAACACAAAACATAATACAAGCAAACACAATATTGTATACAACAATCTAACTAACAATCAAGATGATCAATACAAACGACAAGGCAACAAAACCTTCGGATTTTATATTTGATCCTTCAAACTTTATTTTTTTAAATCTGATTATTGAATTAATTTTGTTTTTTATGATATAAATCCATTGAATAAATTATTGGATTTACTGTACAAATTCTTTTTATTGCCTATTTGAAAAATGAAAAAAGTTTTTATCATTATAAAAAATTATTTTAATGAAACATAATTATTGTAATATAAGCCATTGATTACAATCGTTAATTTTGAAAAGTATGTGTAGGTTTATTTATATATTTCGGAAAATCTCAATAAAATAATTTGTTTTTGGAAAATTCTCATAAATTAAATAGGATTTTATGTAATTGTATGGTGAATGATCTAGATTCTAGATCATCAACTCTTGCATGAACAGTCATAATTATAAATAGTGGTTTCTGATTTATTATTTTTAAACTCTTTTTGATATTGCAAAAAATTCTCTAGCTAATTGAGTTGCTGGCTAGCAATCAAAATAGTGACGCAGATTTTTTTAAACGTATATATATATATATATATTTATATCATTTCATACATGTGTTTGGCTTCTAGGTTTTGAGGTTATTATTCTATTCTCTTGCTCTTGATTATTTTTAATTTTCTAGGGGCAGATACCCAGAAGCCGGCAAAATTTGATCAACACCTTCTGTGTTGAGACCATATACACCATGGTTCATGTGGGACTTTTCGGTATCCCGTCTTTGAGAAAGTCTTGGATGTTCTGGCCTAAACTTTTTGTTTTATTATATTCATAAGTAAATAAGAGAATGTAATATTTATACATTTATTTATTTACATCCTATGGTAACCCAAATATCGTTTCATCTGTAATCACACATTCGTCATTGACATTTCTTTTCACCTCATACTCGTTTCAAAGAGTTTTCACATTTGAGAAAACAGCGGCTTCTCGATCTGTATATGATTTTATGATCTCTACGAACATCCGATTATTTTCGATGAATGTGAGTTCCTTCCGACCACTTTTTTTCTTTGTAGTATTAATGGTATCTTTCATTACCTTCGAATCTCTTGGGAGTTTCTTGATTTCTGCCCGATCAATTTGTTCTTTGAATAAATCAGCTCGATCGGCTTTGCCAATTACGGACGTCATTCTAAATTAGAGAGTAAAATTTTATTCTCAGCTATAATAGTTTAAAAGCATATCATTTTATATCGTTTAAACATTAATATTAAAATTGTAACATGTAATTGTTCGTTATTCGCTTTCTCTATTTTAGATGATAAATAAATTGTTAAGTCAAATAACTATTAAGGTATATTCACAGATATATACAGTTTTCGTCTTTACGCCGCATCCTCCTTTGCTATCTCTCCATTTTTTATCAGATATGGTACTAATGTTGGAATGACTCGCTCGATGTTGTTATCCAATCTCTGCGCTACTTTTCGATGCTCTAAGATTTCTCTTTCGATTAGAGTTCCACGAGGAGTAGGCTGAGGTGGATTCCTGAGGTGTTGTGACACCCGGAACAGTTGATCTGCTGATGCCTGATTCTGCATTTATGTGTTCTATTCACGTTTCGCCTCCTCTTTCTTTACCAGTTGTATCTTTAGTTCCGCAATTTCCTGTTTTAGATCTTCTCGAATTTCTTTAATCTTAATTTGTCCGCGCTCATCCATCATGGGTCACGATCGGCTCCATACTCGTTCCAGGAGTCGTATAAATTCGGCATATTGTTACATAATGCTGTTGAAAAGGCCCATTCATCGAGCGATTGCACTGCTTCCTTAAATCTGATTTTTCGTGCCATACTGTTAATTAAATGATACAATTTATAACAGCGATATTGAAGTGTTAACTAAAATTATTATGATAATGAACATTATTGGTTTATATATAATTTATTTTACTTTTATTAAAATATTAAAACACGATAATGCATGAATCAGGAGTTGAAAATCCTCTGCGAGAGCTTATTGCCCTCGGGGACTGACACTTTGCGACTCATTTCTTTGTAATAATTTAGAGATTATATTTATAAATCGCGAATGTAGATTTTATTATTAAAAAATTTCACAACCATTAATTTAAATTACGGAGCTTGTAATCGAATTAATATCGTCGTATTTGTTACTTATAAGAGTTTATTTTCAACGTTCTCAGATTACATATTTAATTTCATTTCAAACTTTTATATTTGCAAATTTATTATTAATTTCAATAAAACACGTTAGTCATTAGTTCAATAACTCGATTCAGTGATTCAGGAAATTCAGTGATTAGTTTTATTTGGTCCGTACTTATTAAATTTATATCCAAAATCATTGATTAATATGAATAAATCTGCAGAAATCGTAAGATGTTTATTGATCTTTATGTTAGCATATAGAAATAATTAAATCAACTGAAAAACATAATCAGTAAGCAAGTATCCAAATTTGAAAACCACAATTATCAAATAGTGTTTAGAATCGTTTAATTCTTATATCCTCCTTATTTATTAAGAAATTCAAATGTAACAATTAAAATTTACAAAAATGAAAAGCAAAGTTCTTAAGTTTTAGAAAATATTGATCAAATTGCTAAATATCAATTTAAATTCAAAATCAAATTTAAGCATACTAACAATCTTACAAATCCAAATTAGAAAAGAATCATAACCACATTCCTCGATCATCGCCAGGTAGCATTATCTCATTATATTAATTCATAATTAATTTAGGTTAACCATTTGTATTCATATCTCATCGTACTTCACTTCTCATATCACTAGTCACTCAATTACAATTTTAATCAATTGCTGATACACACTTTTCTGTTTGATTCATTTTCTTTACTCATTTGTTGATTGTTCTGTTTTATTTCTTTCACCTTCCATTTAATTTATTTCGATTTTATTATTTTATTTTCTTTTAATAGAATTATTATGGAATATCTTTCTTTGTTTACTTTAATTTAGTTATTTCCTATTTTGTAGGTTCATTCGCATTGACTGACTTTTCTAATTTCATTTCTCTTTTAATTATTCCTTTCTTTAATAAATATATTTATTTCCAATTCATTGCAATTTAATTATTTCGTTTGTTTTTAATTCTTTTAATTTATCTTAATGATTATTTCGGCGACTTCGTATTATTCTCATTTTCGATATTTCACTGGCTCACATTCAAGCCGTTCTAGTCGAACACTTGTAATAATGTGTTAGTTTTTCACATTTGAGTACTGTTAGAATAAGAATCAAATGAAAATGTGTTAATTATTCACTTGATAAAAATAACATGTCTAATGAATAAAATCAATCAAACACATTTGATAAAGGAAAAATAAACAAATGTTAAATCAACAAGATTTGATAGATATTTCTGTCGTTTGGATTGGTTGAGTGGGTATTTAAACTTAGATTGAATTGACTGGAGAATTGACTCTTGTCTCGAATTCGAATATTACATTTTGTATGTGTATATATATACATGTATCTGTTGTGTGATTTATGTGTGTTTGGTAATTGTTCTCCATAACATTGAGATTCATTAAAGAATTGCCGATCGATGAGTTTCAAAATTATAAAAGTTCCTTAAAGATCTTAAATTTTCCCATATTGAATACAGAAATAACTGGTGAAAAATATGTGTTAATTGGTTATATAAACATGCATGTTTCATTAGAAATATATTAAAATTTGATTGGTTGAATTTTTTCCTGTTAAATATTTGAATAAATGTCAACGAACAAAACATACTTTTGAAATTAATGCTATCAAAAACTGAAACTTCAGTTTCTGATGATTTTTATTCCACGGAAGTGAAAATAATTCTATTAAAGAAACTTAAGCTATCTGAAATTTAAACAAATTTTAAATAGAAACATCAAATATCCAATCACAGCGTAAATCAAAACCAACAGAGTTGAATATGTTCAATTCCACAGATGCAAACATTTAATAAACCTGATCATTTTCAATGAATACTAATACGATAAATAGACGTATATTTAAATTAATTGTTATATTTAAATAAATAGCATGTTCATTATTTCTCAAAGTTATTGTTTATAATATTTCATTGAAATAGAGAATTCCAGGTTGGGTCAAAATTTATTAACGTTTATCATTACATTAAATTTGTTTTTCTGTCAATAGTAAAAACCTTTCATGCCATCTATACACCACTTTGTGGCTAAATGAAATAACATTCTGTTGTTTCTAGTAGAGTGTCTTGCAACTAGTCACCACGAAACCATGTTATGTTACTTTTGTTACTTTCCCCTTTCTACCAGGTGAATGAACTTTCTATTAACTTGTCAACTTAAGTATGTAGGATCACAACTTAACTGTTTATTAAAATTACCCATAGTAAAACACAAAACATTATATATTAAAATAACATACCTCGTGTATTATAAATGAAAACACTTTCAAACAAAATTTGGTTCAAAATGAAATTAACACTATTGTTGGGGTGAAACTCCCATTAAAGAAGAAAAATAAGACCAA
>MQRL01647577.1:3020-14352 GCA_001938525.1 Dugesia japonica
TATTATTATTATTATTATTATTATTATTATTATTATTATTATTATTATTATTATTATTATTATTATCAAATTCATTATTTAAAGTTTCAAGAAAAGCAAATTATTATTACAAAATTCTGAAGTTTTTACGTATTGTTTAGTTTAGTTATTAGTTTTAACACAAAATCATTTTAATTATGACTTTATTTGGACTATTACTAAAATATTTTAAATTATATGTATTATTATTTGTCTGTTACACCACTAAATGAATAAAATTATTAGTTTCATAAGTATACTTATTACAAAATTATTACAAGTAATTAAAAAATAATAATCAAAATTAACTATCAAATTAATTTCCAACAAAATTTATTTAAATGCAAAAAACGTTTCTACTTAGTTTGTGTACCCCATAGGTTCTTTAAAATCGTTACGAACAGTTTAACTAGAATCCTTGATGAGTGCATGTTCAAATAATTACAATAGAATGGTTACCTTTGAATAGTTATATTAGAATTATTTCTTTTAAATCAACTTCTTGTGAATAAGTTCTTTTGAACGGTTATATTTGAATTTTTTCGTTGTGAAAGGAGCTGTTTATCGATAATTATATTGAAATCATTCAAATATGTTATTTTTCTAAAATTTCAACGACGTTTTGTTATGTCTTGATTTGTTGCTAAGATCAGTTTTTTAATTTTATATTTTTTATTTTGCAATAAATATTTTGTAATTAATTCAAATAATAATCTATAATATTAAAGATTTTATATACAGTAAAACCCCTCTATACCGCCCCCATATATATCGCCGACTACCCTACCGCCAAAATATATTTTTAATTTTGGATAACATACTTTATTTTGTATGTATTTTTATTTTATATACCGCCAAAGCTATGTTATACCGCCATCATTTATTTTTACATAACATACAAAAATAAATTTAATACCAATCACTATATTACTCCGTAAAAATTTTTAATTAAATTATAATTTTTAATTAAATCTCAAATGCGATCAATGGTTAAGTCCAACAATTATTCTCACAATAATTGTAATTATTAAATTATAATTGATTTACTGATCGCAGATAACTGAAAATTGATATTTTAATTTTTTCAAAGAAAATAACCCAAAATGAACAAGAATGGATCAGATGATAATTTAGAAAATTTAAAACGTGTATATTTGATGGTAAAACGAAAAAGAGATTATACGTTATGCTGAATAACATTATTGTATACATAGTGGAATTTTCTGTGATGTTTAAAATGCGCATCATTCGAAGACAGGTTTGTGATAAATTTCTGTTAAATTGTAAACGAGATTAAATTCGTGAATAATGAAAGCACGAAAAGCAATTCTGTCCATGTTGACTACTTTGTCCACTGATAACTAGAAAGTAATTTAATTTCCATAATGAAACTTTGCAATTTATAGAAAACATTGTTGTTAATTAAATTAACATAAAAAATCGATTGAAAAACGATATTCTTTATAGTTATTCCTGAAATTCTGCACTATTAAAAAATTAGCCCATTTCTTTTCAAATGACCTAACAAAATGTTTTCAAAAATCATCAATTGTAAATTTTTAATTGTACAACCGTATCATGTTTTTAACTTTGGTTTATTATTTTGATGTTAATTCTCGTGAAAATTCTACGAAAGCTTTTTCAAAAAGAAAACAATTTTAAATTCTAAATCTAATTGAAATTAAATTTTTTAGATTGACAGGTAATTTTAATCAAAGAATAAATAAAGTTAATAAAGAATTGAGTAACAAAGATTTATTGTTTTGAATTAATCAAGAAATCGTCATGTTCCTGAAAAAGACTATTGTCGAAAATTTGAACCTTTTTACAAATACATTTTATTTTGATCTTTATTTTGTTCTTTATTTCAATGAAATAAAATTTTATTATTGTTTGATGAAAACCAAAGGATTTTACAAATATATTTTTCATATGAATGAAGTAGCGATTTGAATGTATTTTGTTAAAAATTAATTAACTAACTAATTTTAAAAAATAAGGTAAAATACATATGGAAATTGATGAAAATGTATGTAAAAATATGTAATACTTTGAAAATAAAATATGAGTATAAAATAAAATTAAACTGTTAAAAGTTTAATTAGTTTTATCTACATCTATAATTAAAATGTGTGTAACTATGTGTGTGCTTGGTATGTATTATTTGTTCTAACCTTTTTCTATAATATGATCACTTATTAAACTTTAAGTAAGTTTTTTATGCAAATAAATCTATTTTACTTATATTATAAGCCGCCAATAAGAATACAATACATTACTATAAGGTTAGTATTTTATTGCAATTTGTCAGTTATTAAACTTTTAACCAAATTGAAAATAAAAGAATTTAGTTGAAGCAAATAAATGGATTTAATAATTGGAAACATAAATTAAAAAGAAAAAAATTTATAAAACTCCTTAAAAATTTGAAAGTGCTTTAAAAAACTCTGGTTGTACATTCATTGGAAAAATGGAAACTAAAATTAGAATTAAATGGAGATGGAAATTTTAAAAGATGATGGAAATTTTGGTTTTAATTTCGTTTAAATTATCAAAATAATAACAATTGAGATTTCATTAAATCAATAGCTTCGAGCAAAACATTGATTGGTTTTTTAGAAATTTCTTTTTGGTAGTTATCCGAATTTCTTACTATTTTCTTCTTTAGAAATTTAGCTTTTTAAGTGATTCAACTCAAAATTTACAAATTTCTTTCATGTTGTTGAAATTTTATTGGATAATTTATTTTAATATATTTAAGTTTATTTAATTATTATAAATTATACTGATTTTAGGTTTATCCTCTCTGATTAATGTTTCTTCCTGTGAAGTGTGGAAATGGAGTCTGTTCCTAATGTTTTCCATGTTATGTGATTGTTGGGACTGAATCACCTAAAATAATCATTGAAAAAGTAAAAGGGATAAAATCACATGATAATTAGGTTATAATATTCAACAAACCCGAAATAAGAATAAAGAATAAATTGCAAAGAAAATATAAACGAATTATATTAAATGAAAATCGATAAGAAATTAAAGATGTTGCAATAAATCAATTTCAATTGTGATCAATACCGATGAATTACGAACAATAAAAACGATAATCAAATTATTAAACGAATTAATAATTAAATCAATAGATTTTGGCAAAATAAAAACATAATTTGCATTAAATCTAAATAAAATATCAACAATAAGATTCATTTTTTTTACTTATTCCAACCAATCAAAACTTCAAATTATTCCAAAAAGGGTATAAATACCCAGGTAAAACTCAAAAAAATTTAAGTGAAAAAACTAAGATCAATCCGAATTCCATTTATTCAAAAGTCCGGACCCAATCCAAGTGGAAAATGAGAATCTTCGGAACTCATGAGGAAATTTAAATCGATATTACCATCCAGATACCAGCAACCCGCCAAATTATTTATTCAAAGTCCGGGTAAAAAAGGTTCCAAGAAACTTATTCAAGTATTTCTCGAAATTCAGCATATCAATCCTCGAGTGAATAATATGCGAATAAATAAGTATACGAAACTAATTCTCTTAAAAATCTCGTTGAAAACTTGCGATAATTTTTTTTTCATTTGAGAACCGAATTAATAACAATAATGGATGTGATTCAATTTTATCAACCAATAAAAATGTCTATGATCATGAAGTTTATTTTGATTTATTCAGAGTGTGAGTATTGGAGATCAATTCAGAGCTTCTATCGCTCTGATAATAAAAATTAACTTAAAGTAAATCGGTGCGCACATGCACTTCTGTAAGGAGTCGTCCACGTTGTCGAGAAATACAGTCCAAGGAAAATCAGGTAAATCATGGATAGGTGTGGATAATTACTCAAAGTCAACAACAACTTTTAAAAAAATAATCAAAAAATCATAAATTGCTTTGGAACCACAAATGTTTTGTCCTGCTTTCTGTAATTGAATGGCTGATGGCATTTTCGTTTTGACTTAAGTGCGTAAGATATTTGAGAACATATATTTGATGTTACTTTTGTACATTATTTTTTAATGCATTACTTATAAAATTGTTTATAATTTATAAAATCAACAAAAAATAATTTTATTGAAATAATATTAACAGGTTAATGGCAGACATTCAAATTTATAAAGAAATAAATGGGCATGCTGTAATTGTGGCTTTACAAGCTGATCCTAGTGATTTAGAAATTGCGGGACATTTTCTTCAGATCTTATATTTATAATATTCATGAAGTGTTGGAAAAAAATGAAAAAAAAAATAAATAAATAAATAAAAATCATACAAAACACTCTGACATCGTCAGAAAAGCTGATTTAATCCAAGAAGTTAAATTGGTGACAATCCAAGAATATCCACGAAATCACTTGCTTAAAATATCAAGATCTCGGAAGGAACAATCAGAAATACTGTCCATGAAAACATTGGATATAAGTTTTATGTGTTGAGAAAAGAACAATTTCTAAAAAAAAGAAAATCGGTTAATCAGATCTCAAAGGTTCTTAAACAAAATTTAAAAACTAGCAGAAAAAGATGCAATTTGGTTTTTCTCGGATGACAAAAGCTTTAACAGGATAAATGGTCGTTTTTTATGTAGAGACTCTAGTGAAGTTCCGAGAGTAATGCACAATAAATGTCCTGCAACTGTCATAGTTTTAAGGGTAGTCAGCAATGAAGGGCATGTGAACTTTGCTGTCTATATTGAGGTCCTGCAAAATGTTGTTAAACCGTGGATAGACTCAGTGCGAAATGGAAGATATCATATTTTTCAACAAGTCTCTACACCATCACACAAAGCTAAATCAACACAGAAATGGATTGCTGAAAGTGTTTCTGACCACATCACTCCTAAATACCCAGAAATTAATCCAATCGATTATTACATATGGAGCGCTATTGAGAAAGAGGTTTATGAGCATTCTTTTAACACTTTAGATGCTTTGAAGCCCACCATAGTGAACGTGGAGTCGAATATGAATCAGGCCCATTTAATTAAAGCTTGTAAAAGATTTCGATTTCGTGTAGAAGCAGTTATTACAGCTTATGGTGACTTATTTGAATAAAACAATTAAGCAGTTAATAAATTTTCATCCTTGTAGAATTTTTCATTAATTAAATTATCATGTGTCCTTATATATCAGTTTTCCTATAAACATCATACATGTTCTCAAATACCTTACTCAACCTGTATTTTGCATGATTTAGCTACATTTCTCATTTAATAAAAGGTCATTTAATTATTGTGTTTGTTTTAGTATTTGGATATAATTTTAAAAAGTCAATTCCGAACAAAAACTAAGTCAAAAATTCCAAATATTATCAAAAACAAAAAAATATTTGATAGAAGCTTTTATTTAAATGAAATCTGAAAAACGATGAATGGTTATGTCCAACAATTATTCTCGCAATAATTGTAACTGTAAAATATAATTTTATATATATATATAATTGGAATGATCCAGGTTAAAAGAATTAGAGATGAGAGATTATTCTCAAATGAAGAAATGAAATTCCTAAATAACGGCTATCCAAATAAAGTCATATTTAATGAAAATTAATCAAATGAATTCTCAAATGCGATCAATGTTTAAGCACAACAATTATTCTCATAATAATTATAATTGTAAAATAATAATGGAATTTATGAAAAATCAAAATATTTTGTAAGTCTGGCTTCAGTAAAAATAATTTTTCTCCTAAACCATCTTCGTTGTCAAGTATTCTTTATGGTAATTTGTTTAGAAAAACCTTGAAAATAAAATACTTGAAAATCACAATCGGAAAAATTAATATTACCTATCTATCTATCTTAACAATTATAAACATAAATAATAATTATTATATTAACATCAAAAAGATTATATAAATGAATGTTACTAAATATTTTTTGAAAAAATTTACAGAAAATTCAAATTAGAAAACAGAATTTCATCGACACACTATGATTTCCAACCACTGATTTTATAAATATTTTCTTAGTCACATTTGCAATTTCATTTAACAAGAAAATGACTTTTCGGTTGACAAATGATGCTCTCATTTTGACAGATGAATCGTAATAATTGCATCACGAAATTTATAGAGAGATTGTAAAGTTAATTAATATTTATGATTTCTTTTATTTGAAATTAGCCAAAAAAGTCAATCGGGAAACTCGATACAAATATAATTGAAAATAAAGCTGCATATTTTCCATTTATGATTATCATATAATGGTTATTTCCCCAATATTTTGTAAATTTGTTCAAATTAATAAATCAAAAATACTATTATTTTTGTGATTTCTATTTCACATCAATTAAAATTCATTTCAGCGTAGTATTAGTTTGTCTGTATGCACTTTTATATTAAATTGATTTTGGGTTGCTATATATCCAGGTATGACTTTAAACACTCGCTCCAAGAGTTTTCTTTTTACTGATGTCCATGACCATAAGAAAGAACTAATTCTGATTTTATTTGATATTATGCAGATTGATCGACTTTCCAGTACTTTCCGATCAAGTGAATTCCTTGAAAAAATTAAAAAATAATCTTTATTGAAAATTGTTTCTTTGTTTGAAATAGAAAGGTTATTCACATTACAGTTCAATTGGCAGGTGATAATAGTTTCCTTCCGAAAAATTATTTATTTATTGAAGAATTATTGTAATGGTTTCTGATTAAAAAATTTATTTTGTCCAATAAAAAGAAATCGATGGGATATGTGGGGCCCCCAAAATATAATAAAATTACGATGGTGTGTAATAGATGAATAATATACCGTGTAAGTGTGCAATTGAATTGAAATAAAATACTAATTACACTGGTGTGCAAATGGAGCAGAAAAAATTCTAGTTTTGATAAGTAATTGGACATAGATAGATCAATTCAATCGGGTTGCCAAGGGGTTTCTAATCGCGCTCTGTGCTTGTTCCAGATTAATATACAGTTAACGCTAGTTTTTATTAGTTTATGTAAATTATGAATTATACTGTAATCGATGAATTTTAGTAACTAATGATAACATAACTTTCATTATATGAATTATTTTTGCTTAGTAATGAATTTAACTATTGGTTATATTTATAATTAAACAATGATAAGTTAATGGCAATTTGCTAATAATATTGATTAATAGTTAACATGGTTAATTAAAATTTTGTAGTAATGAATCATTGTAGTAATGTTTAAATTAGTTTTTCATTAATTGTAATTCATAATGATCTATAATAATGATAATAATAACGAGGAAACAATAAAAATACATCTCCTTATTTTTTAAAGTAACCAGTAATAAATAACATCTCGGTAGTAACTTTTGATTTGTTAAAGACGACAATAATAAACATAATATTAATAGCGATAATTATAAGAGATAGTACTGATAACAAATGAATGGTTAATGATGGGTAAAAGTGATAATAATTAATGGCCATGACGATACATAATGGGAATAACAATAGGGATAATAAGGCTAATAATGTTAACGTATAAGAAACATAATTGGTATGACTTGATGTCGACATTAGTACGAATCTACAATAATAAAAATAATGATAATAATAATAAGGATAGTAAGGAAATATGAAATAAAGGCTAAATTATTCATCCATCTTGCATTCCTCTCGAAGTTTAAAATCAACAATAATAGCTGCAACAAGATATTAATATATACATCATACAATACTAGTCACTCTGATCAAAAGGCTTACAAAATTTTATGTCGATCCTAAATGAGTATTATTGAAGTGTGAACCAAAAGAATGCAAGCATGCACTCGAATTATGGATTACGAGTCACTGGCTTCATTCTGAAGATCTAAAACGGGACTCTAGATTTAATTCTTCACGTGGTTTTACTAAGCCATGACACCCTAGATATAACTTAAATTTTGAACTGTTTAGATGTAACCCCAACAATATCAATTTCTAAATTCTTCCTCACATAGACAATACTTTGTATTTCTAGCAAAACATGGGTTTGAATAATTAACTATTGGTTTAAAAGATCGAGTATTTATTAAACATGTTTAGGTTATTTTTTCATATTTTGTTAGTCTTTTAGTTTATTAAATGGATTAAATAATCCATTTCTCTATTTACTTATAATTTAATTTTTTATTATTCATTAACACAAAAGCTTCGATCAAAATTTGTTTCTGATAATAATTCTAATTTTCGACTTTGTCTTCGTCAGGAATTGACATTTATCAAAAGTCAATTCCTGGCGAAGACAAAGGTGAAAATTAGAATTATTATCAAAAATAAAAAAAACAAATTTTTATCGAAGTTTTTATTTTAATGAATTCTGAAAATCGATCAATGATCAGGATAATTTTTTTATTACTTATATTTAGTAATAATCTATTGCTTGCCACTGAAGTCTAATTTTCAGAATATATTTTAATATATTTAGGTTATCGACCAATATCATAATAATCTTAATAATAATCAATATCATTATTGTGAAAGATACCTCATTGCAGACAATTTTTGGATTGGGTGTTAATTTTATTGTTATTGTGTAAATATTAGTAGGATTAAAGTAATTTTAAAAAGAAAGACTTTTAAAATAGTGTTTGTCGTGGAACATAGTTCTGGTAAACATGAAATTTGTAAGTCTCTTTTGATTTGTTATTAATTAGAATTTTTTGAATCGGAAAAAAATTGTAATTACTTTTCATTAATTTTTCTAATTCTTGTAATAGTAAGTGTTAATAAATTTGGTAAATAACTCACGTAGAACTGTAATTTTTATATCTTGATTACATTGAATTAATCTTTTTATAAAAATTAGTTTTATGAAATTTTCCGTTATCAATTTATATAGTAACAATAAATTTATCGATTTTAATTGGTCTTATTTCATTCAAGTTGTATTCATTATTTTTCAAATGAATAACGTAAATGAAAAATATCGACATAAATATAACATCTCTAACAATTATAATTATAAAAAATATAATCAATAAAATAGTTTTTCCTTTGATTAAATTTAGTTATTTCAAAGTAATGTTATTTTCTCTATATATATTATTCAAATTTTATACATTTTAAATCAGTGACGGAATAAACGATATTTAAAATATTTCCTCCGCCCGGAGGTAGAAAATAAACTTGTGATTTTAAAATAAAATAAATTTGTAGTAGCATTTTCACTAAATGTTTTATAACATTTAAATTTTTAATGTTTTGTTTGAATATAAGAAACTATTTAAATTTTTGAACCTTAATATGAACAGTTTAAAAGATGTAATTAGCAAATTATAAGGACCTCTTAGAATACATTATTTTATTTTTAGGAAATAAGAGTTTGCTTGTAAGTCATTTATTGTGTAAGCATTGCATTCAAACGTAGAACAAGTAAGAGCCTCTAGATATATTTTTAATTATGTTTGGAAATCTTTAAATAAACGATGCGGTAAATAAAAAAAACAATAAAATCAATGAGAATAAGTTTAACTTGAGTAATACGCAATTAAGCTTAATTAATTGCGTTATGTTATTTTCGTGTTTTTATAAAAACCATTAATGTCTCAAATACATTAGAAATAATTGATTGTGCTTCGAAAACAAAAATGAGATTTTACGATATGATTAGAAGCTTGGGAGGAAAGAAATAATACAGTTGTCATTTTGGAGGAAAAAATACACTTGATTTGTTATTTACCTGCTACTAATAAATAATTTTAAGAAAGAAAAATTTTAATATTTCCTAATTTAGCTTTTGTTCAAAATATAAATAAGGTTGCACTATTCGTATACCATTAAGATGTTATGATTTTTTTTTGTTGTTTTCATAAATTACATATTGCAATTTTTCATGTTTTTTAAAACTTTATATTTAGAGTAATTCTTTTATTTTTTTTAAAATCTAGGTCTGTAACTGAACATGTCTACTCATTGTAGTTCTTTCTATTGTTTTTCTAGTTAATTCAATTATCTCAGTAGTTTTGCTTGTTGCTATTCATAATAATTACAGTTAATATTTATTAAAATAAATTCAAATAGATATTTAGAAGTCTTGTAAAATTTGTATAATATTATCACTTTTAATAACTTTTTAAATAAAATTTTTTTCTTACCTGATAATACATCGCAAATTTCCCATAAACCTCCGTGCATATTCATTAAACACCAAATCTTATCTGAATTGTTGACATGAGCAACTTTAATACCATTTACTTGATTTGCGTCATCCAATAGGTGCTCCAAAACTATAAATTTTGTTTTGTTAGAAACAAAAAGTGAAATATTGAAAATTGTTTTCTCCCAATTTGGAAGAATAATAACTACTGAGTAAAATGCAGTAGCTAAAATAGGCAATAACCAACTGATAACAAATAAAAAGACCGTATTTCGAGAATGATTAGGAAAACAAATTTCCAAATTAATACTCATTTTTAAAAGAATAATTGCGTAATTACTAGAAAAACCATTGATCGATATTTTTGCTTTGAAATTGATTTGTATTATGACAAATTATAATACAAACAATGGAATAAATTTCATTGGATATGTAAGTAACCAATGAAAATCTAGTAAAGGGATTGAAACAAGTGTAAAGGAAAGTTTAGTATCAATATTAATTATACAATGACAAGAAATTCATTTGCTTCAACAGATTAATATAGATATGAATAGTAATTCTATCTCATTAACGCCCTAATTATTTCAAAGTTTTCTCTTTTACTTTCAAAAGCTACTTTAGTAATTTTAGTGATTTCAAAATTCTACCGCCGATCATGCATAAATAATATATTCATTAAGTCAAAATATGATATTTAAAGTGTTTAGAGTAAGAGATTTAAATATAACTCTTTGAGACACCACAGTGTTAAAAGTGAACCACCTTTCTGATGCGTAAAAAGGCAAAAAACCTAATTGAATTATTATTTTTTATATTTTAAGCCATGCCTCAAAGGATTAAAAATATAAACATGAATTAATTTTTTTTTCTAATATTGTCATTCGGGAATACAAATTTGAAATCCAAAAACCGACCATTGTTTAACCGATTTATCCATTTTAATAGTTTTTCTAACTAATTTTTTTAGTAAATTTTAAATGCTTGTGTAATATTTTTTCAATGTCTGGCAGTTTTTATTTAAAATGGGTTAAATTAAAATGTTAAAATCCAAATATGAAAATACAAAAATATATTAAAATGCATTTTCCTAAAAATTACATTCTCGATTTCCTGGTTTTGAAGTTCAATTTTAATTTTCTCTTCTTTTTAAATTTCACAAACTTGTAGAAGGCAGATTTAATTAAGTTGTTAAGCTTGACTGAACTAGAGTCAGCGACGGATCTTGGAACTATTCATATGAAGGGCGATACTA
>MQRL01647623.1:3414-13970 GCA_001938525.1 Dugesia japonica
AAAAATTATTAACAAGGTTGACATTATCATGTAGAAAAATAAAGAATAATGAAACTTGTTATGGTGGATATAATTATTTATAAAACAAATATTAATACAAGTAGTTTATATCAGTTGTCGCCAACCTTTTGGACTTTATGCACCACTAAAATAATAATATTTAATCCGACGGACCAATGATATAATAATATTTGTTAATAATTTCTCAGTAATTATTTAATAGTCTTTAATTTAAAGCACCCGAAATTCTGGAATCTCTTCAGAAATATCCAGTGAAAAGTACAGCCGAGGGCCAGCAACTGATGTTACATCTTTAACATATTTTTTTTGTAGCGAATATAACGGTATTTTTAAAAATAATCGACTGGGTTTAAAGAATTAAACATGCCATTTTTAACCAAAGTTTTTGCGGATCACTGGTTGGAGACCACTGGTCTATGATATGTAATTTGAAAAAAAATTAGCAAATAATGTACAGAATTATATTATAATAGTATAACAAACAAGACATATTAAAATAATTATGGTTAGGAAATTATAGAAGCAGTATAATCGTATTATTATTATAATAAGATAATTAGTTGTCATTATCATTATTAACAGAATGAATAAATAATATGATTAAGTATAGTGATACCAAATAATATTAATTCTTATTTATATTTATGTGTAATGTTATTATTATAAGTCATTGGAGTCAGAATTTGGAAAGAAATATCAAGAAAAGAAAAAAATCATGTTAACAAGAGCGGTTAGCATACGAAAATATTATTTTCAATAAATAATATTTTTCGCTAATAAAACTTTTTTGGCGACATAAGTCACCCACCAGTTTATTCAATCAGTCGAAAAACAAAATAGTTCAAGTAATATGTCGAATTTGATGATGACCTCGTCATCTTTCAAAAAAAAGGAATAGAAAATAGTATACCAATACGGCGAAGGATCAACAAAAGCATAAAATTATATAGAAAACATGATCAGATGTTGAACNCAGAATGCATTCAACCAGAATTGACGAGTAGAATTATGATATAAAAGCACAGAAAAGATTGTACAAAATTAATCATTATTTTTTTCAATTAAAAGGAGAGCAGAACTCTCGTAATAATCATCAATCCTCAGTGAAGGAAACTATTCTCGGCTTAATTAATATTGAAGGGATTAACTTTAAAAACGGATAATCAACACAGAATTAACACAGGTGAGTTCTCAGACGAAATTTATCAATAGAAATCTTACCATGATCAATAATTATTATTTGTATTTAATCCAAGTAAAATTAACTGACCTCTTGCGAGACATCTATATGAAATTTCTTTGTGATGAATATGAAAACAATCTGAAATGAAGTGTTTAAACAGAGAGATTATGAAGAGGAAAATGGTCTGAAATGAAAAATAATCTGGCGGAAAATATTAAAATGCTGAATAAACTAAAAATGTTAAAATGTTGAACAGTCAGAAGATATTAATATGCTCAATAAACCGAAAAGGTTACATTGCTGAATAAACAGAAAATGCTAAAATGCTGAATAAGAAAGAAACGAAAAATTCTGAATAAGCAAAAAACGAAGATGCTGAATGAACGGGAAATATTAAAACGCTGCAGAAAATGTTAAAATGCTGAGTAAATATAAAATGTCAAAATTTTGAAGAAAAACAGAAGAGGGCGGATCCAGGCTACAAATAAAATTATGCTAATTAACCCTTCTGTAGGCACGAAAAAGCTTAGGTAACAGGGTACCTGTGTATTTTATAAACATAAGTATTTCATATTATAAGTCATTTTATATATAAAAAGAAAAAATTTATATGAGCACAACTTTATCTAACGGTAAATTATATTTTATTATTCTCAATAATTATTTAAACTTGATGTAATGATTGATTGATTCTAATTTAATTTAAAACTTCATAGAATACATTGTGCATATAATTTTTTAGAAATTTTNATTGTGATAAAATATTTTCTGATTAGACATTTCGGTAAGTAAATAGTAAAATTTTATTTTGCTAATTAAACACTTATAAACAAATAATCATGCACTAAATTTAATTACTAGTGTCTTAATAATTATTTCTGAAAATGCGTTATGTAAATATTAATGTTTTTAGTGAAAATGAGAAGTGGAAAAATAAGTTTTAACCAAGTGACTTATGAAAGACAACAACAAAATTTGAAAGAGCTTTATTATTGTAGTAATTCAAGTGAACATGAAAATGTTGATTATGAAGAATATTTACCTCGAATAACATCCAATGAAATCAACAAGGCTTATATTAACGGAAATTAAAGGTAGCGAACTTCAAGAAATTTATTCATCTTCATTTGGCTTCTCTGATGATTATATTATGGTGTATTCACATGTAACGAAAAAAAGATAAATCAATTTTATTACTGTCTACTGCACATTGCAATAAAGTTGTGCCATCGGATTCCAAAAGAAAATCGAATGTAGTTGAGTACTATTACAGTACAAAAGGTGGGGTTGACACTTTGAATCAAATGCTCAGTAGCTACCCCACTAAACGTCGAACAATAAGGTGGCCAGTTGCATTTTCTTTTCATTTATATTTATATAAAAGCCACTGTGGCAATCAAAAAATATATATAATCACAAAAATTTTAATAAATCTCTACACTGATTGATTCAACAAATCTTAGAAAGAGTAATAACTATTAAATTATTTTCCAGAAAAACAATACTGTGGAAGAGAGGAAATGAAAAATAAAAGAAAACAAAATAAAATTATAAATATAAATTTAATTAAACCTCAAACGCTCAAAATAAATCAAAACATATCAAATAGTAAAATTTAAATGATTATAATACACCACAGCCTCGAGTTACGCCGTAAATAGGTTCCAAAAAAAACGACGCAACTCATAACGACGCAACTCAGAATATAATAGAGTATAAATAATAAAATCGAGAAACGAAACAGACGATTATGATAGAGTAAATGTCACGAAATGAATGTTACTATTAACGCTCTGAGGGGAGGTCTTAACAAAGGATTAAAGTTACTTGTGTGTGGTGATGAGAGATAAATGTGAATATGGTAGAGATATATTGTGGCAAAGTAAACGAGAACGAGCATAATATGACGAGGTATAGCTGATTTGCGAGTAACTAGTTTCAGTAAAATGGGAAATAAACATAATCGATAAGTGGTGGTTGATTCTTATTGACATATTTCTTTATATTTACGATAAATAATAGACAATGATGTAAAATTTCTATGAAAATATCACCTCGATTTTATAAACCGTCTTTAAGTTGTTATTTTATTTGATGTTCAATTTAATAATTCTAATGGTGAATTATCGATATTAGCAGTCACTTAATTTATAATTTTTGCTTAATTAACTTATATTATTATTTCATTTAGTTTCACGTATGATAAGATACTTTGAATTTTACATAAATTTTTATAATTTTAATGTTTTATTGATTATTTATTCATCACATTTAAACATTATGTTGATTGATAATCTTCATTTGGATTTATTATTTTTACTTTCTAATCTGTCGTATTATTTATAAGTGTTATGTTATTTATTCATATTTATTTTAATTTTATTAATGAAAATGTAAATTTTAAAGTATCTACATGCATGAGTGTATTTAGAAAAATATTAGAAAAAATCGATTCTTAGCAAACGTGGAAAATTAGAAAAGTTTATTCAAACCTATTCTTGCRAACTAAAGTTGGGAAGTTAATATTGACACAATAAAAGTTCAAATTAAATCAAGAAAGTAACAGAATGAAAATTAACCAGAATTGTATGTCTCAAAAGAATTTATAATTTCAAAATACTTAAGAAAATTTATTCAAAGTTATCTTACAAATTAAAGTAACTATTTATTAAAAAAGGTTGCTAAAATTTTGTTACCAGTTTATTTTTAAATTGCTATTCATATTCATATACATCAATAAATCTTGAATCAGGCATTGTACTATAGTCATATATATAATTATAAACCTAGACCTTCAGAACATTTTCTTTTTAATTGGAGACTCCGTTGAGTTCTACAGTATTTTCTTATATATTAAATACATATAACTAAAATAATTATAAATAAAGCAAATAATTGTAGACTATTCATAAGGAATAGGAATCAACATACGATTATCCATAATAGTAACAATTAAGATTAAGTAATCAACCTCTACGCTATCCCAATGACATAATAATAAGTTTTATATTATGGATATTATTACGAAATTTATTTACTTTATTTATTTATTACGTAATTTTATTAATAAACATGATTTCGTATTTCATTTATAGCTTTAGTATCTTAGAATTGATCAATTATTCTTCACGATGAAAAGGGGTATCCCGACCATCATCAACGTCGAACACCTAGTCGAACTGATATTTTGGAAAATAAAGCTCTTCCTAACAAATTTCATCCAAGTGATCATTTACCATTATATTATGAGCTTTCTTTTTTATAAAATGGCAATTTAATAAAATTTGATGTTTAAATATTTTAGAAATATTGAATTTATTCTTACTTTTTGCATTGTATTCCTTTTTGATATATTTTTTATCGTAAATATTAATTAAATAAATGTTTTTTAAATTTTAATTATTTATCAGTTTCTTATATATTTTTAATATCGTGTTGTACACGAGGTGAAATCATTTATTATAGAAATACAATAGAGCAATGTTTCTCAAAGTTGGCTACTCGAGAAAATATCAATAACGATTCTTCAATAGATTGATGCATAAATTCGTGAGGTTATTTTAACACACAAAACATTTTAATTTTTATGTAAATATTATACAAAGTTAATCAGTTATATATGCTCCTCGATTGCGCATTAGTTCTTCTACCTATCGACAAGATTATCTATTTCCATGCTTTAAAAAATTTTGAACCAAAGAATTCATCAAGTTAATTTCGGATATCTGTGTCGCTTTTGAGGGTAATCTCTGAAAGAGAATACTGAAAGTTCCGGAAGAGATGGGGATCCGATGTAGCAAGATCGAGATAGTAGGATGTGAGAGAAAATCCAGTGTGCAACCTAGCGTTGGGTTATAAATTAATTTACACATATTTGCATTCCTATTATACTTCTTTTTTCAGAGATTTCCACCTTTCAGTTATTATTCTTCTATCGAATTCTTTCTTGTTATTTATTTCTTGGTTAATTATATATTTTGTTTGGTCATAATTTTTATTTTGTCGTTAATTTATTTTTTATTAGTTTATTGGTGTTTTCCTTTTAATTGTAATAGTATTTAAATCAATATCTGATTATTGTTCTTACATTATGAAGAAAAATTAAAATTTTTAAAAATCAATTTTCTGGTTTTAAAGTTATACCTGATTTTTCAGAGTTTCTAATTTTATCTATATCGATGAAAATTAGATATACCTTAAAATAGTGATTATTTGAAAAGAATTTTTATTTATTAAATTATTTTGTTTACTCCACAATGTCTTTACATTTTCTAAGTAGTAATAAAGGTCGAGATCTATTAGTATTAGATGGATATACTTATCGTTTTGAAAAAAGTATAAAGGAAAAAAAGCATTAGAAATGCACAGAATATGCCAAATTAAAATGTCATGCTCGATGTCATACGAAAAATGAAGATGTCTTGAAAGTTTCTACACATAATCACGTTCAAGATCCTTCAAAGGTTTTAGCCAGAGAAACAATGGATAAATTAAAATTACGTGATAAATCTAAACAGGAATTTACTCATCAGATCGCAGCTGCCACATTACGAGATGTTTGTCCGAATGTATCTGCTCAACTCCCACCAATAAGATSCATAAAACCAAAAATTTGAAGAATTCGATGTAAAACTAGATAGTCTTTAACAAGTTCATTATATCTAGAGGTTCTGTAAATCCCAGAAAGATGTAAGAAGACATTCAGTGGAAAAGATTTTCTTATGTATGGCATTGGTAAAGGAAATCAACGATGTTTAATATTTACAACATCACAAAATTTATTATTGATGTCAGAATGCCAAAACTGGTATGTTGATGGAACTTTCAAGGTCATACCACCTCTATTCAATCAAGTTTATACAATTGATGCTGTGAAGTACTGTAATATAGTTTCAACTGTCTTTGCTTTGATGTAAGATAGAACCACAGCGAGCTTCATCCGAATTTTAACTGAATTGAATAAACTCAAGCCTCATATGAAATCGCTAACGATAATGACAGACTTTTAACATGGAGCACCATTAGTTTTCAAGAAGGTGTTTTCAGATGTAGAACAACTTGGATGTTTGTTCCAAATGAATCAAGGTCTTGGGCGAAGAATCCAACAAATTAGTGAGCTTCAACAACAATACAAATCTGATCCAGAATTCGCTTTGCATTTGAAACATTTAGTTTCACTTGCATTTGTACCAAAAATCGATGTAGTCAAATCATTCGAACATTCACCGAATTCTTTATTCTTCATCGAAAATGAATCAAGTCTTCGACAAATTATCAATTACTTGAAGATAATTGGGCTGGTAAACAAACGAGGAGAAATGGACGGAGCCAACCATTATTTGATATATCATTCTGGAATTGTTATGACGGAGTTATCAATGATTTATTTTTAAATGTCTTTTTCCTCTACTACCGTGTTGAAATAAAAGCATCCAATGATAAATCGATTATGATAAACTTAGGTTATTGAAAGATAATTGCGAAAATTATAAGTTGATAATAAATAAACTTTATTAATATACAATCGTTTTTGACAATAACCATAAAGCAAACCTGACATCTTTCATTTTTTTAGTGTCGAATGCAAGAAAACTAACCGCAGAAAAGACCGTGACCAATATACGCAAGAAGTGGAACTCGATGCTCAAAAAATTCCCGAACGAGATAGCGGAGCTTCAACGGAAGAACACTCTGCTCCGAGAGAAGAAAAACCAGTTAAAGAAACGAGATCTTGTCCTCTAGCAAACATGTCGCATGATGGTCGACATTAATAAGGCATATGTTGATCGAGAAGGTGTACTAATCGCAACGGTAAGGACGCTAACACAGACATCGCGGATGGAGAAGGAGATAATGAAGTAGATGATAAAGGAAGTTATCGATCTGGATGAATAGCGAACTGTGTATGTAAATAAAATTTTATCACAAAAGTTTTTGAGTTCTTGTAATAATGGGGATTTATAAAGGTTATGAAATTAAACAGTAACTGCAGCCAAAAAAATCAAGATTGAAATCAAAGAAATACCGCGAAGTCCCGCATCGACTCCAAGTAGATCAAACAATACACGAGGCATTTTCAAATTTCTGCCGGCTTCGGGGTATCTACCCCTAGAAGATATTAATCCAAAGGAGAACAATATAAAGAAGAATAGTTTAGAAGAAAGAAAGTGTCTATCGGAGAGAATTAATAACATCAAAAGCATCAAAGCCCAACATATGTATAGACACAGTAAGCTTTAAAAAAGTACTGTGCATTTCCCTTCTCACACAAAACATTGCGTATAGGTTAGAAAAAAGAAATAAAACCATCAATTAAAAAAAATTTTCAAGAATTTTCATACAGCCTTAACGTGAAGAAATGAAATTGATTTTTGTATAGCTTTTATTTTGTGTAACATTATTTTTTTTGGCTTTTAAAAAAGTCGGTTGTTTAATAAATTGCTTTAAAATATTCGTAAATTTAATTAATTATTGTATAATCAACAATCAATAATTGTTACTATTTGATATCACTAGTAATACAATTTGTGGTTGCATTTATTTGAAGTGGTAAATTAAAATTAATTAGATTTTCTTTCATAATTAAATCTCTGGTTTTTTAACCTTTTCAAAAAACTTCGAGGTATGGTAGTTTTTTAAGAAAGACAAAAAGAAATCGATGAAGCCACATGTGGTACGTGCAACACGAACATAGGATGGATAAGTTAAACCACTGCTATGATTAACCATTTGAAGCTACGACACGACATATCTAAATGGGCATCAAGTGAAAATGATATAGAAAATAATATTCATAAGAAAAAACAAAAAACTTAAGCAAGTACTTTTTTGGCAATTTGTAAAAGAATCTTTAAATGAATTATTGTCAAAAGTCCCAGCTTTTGATGGAATGACGATCACAGCAATAAGTGAATCTCAAACTATAGCTGCTTACGTGCAACAAAAAGTTTATAAAATGCCAAAAAGTCCGACAACTATTTTAAAATGCATCAATAGCGTTTATTAAGAAAAATCTATTGAACTGCGGGACAAATTAGAAAAATTAAAAACAGCAAATCGTAAATTTCCTATTACAGTTGATTGGAGAGATTGGACTATTTTACGTTATGAAAACATAACAGCTCATGTGCTTGAAATTGAATACTGTGTTCTGGGTTTGACAGAAATAATTAAGCAGGGAAATGCAAAAACAATTAAGCATATGATTGAAGTTAAGTTGACAGACTTTGGGACTTTCATAAAAAATGATGTTACTGCAACAACTAACTATTCAGCAGCCGTAATGAAAAAATATGGCAATATATTAGGTGTTTTAAATCAACTTTGCCATAATCACGCAATCAATTTATCCGTGATGGATTGCTTTTATAAACCGAAAAATTCTATTCCCAATTAAGTGTTTGACGATACCGCAAATTTGTTGATGGTGATATGGAAGAAGAAGATTGTGGAAATTAGTGGACATTTAAAACCAAAAAATTATGGCAAAGCAAACTATTCCGAATTAGAAGTAAAGTAATCTCCCTTATAAACTTTCAACAAAATTACTTTTGATTTCGCGTGCATCAAGTGTCACTGGTAATCCTCAAAATAACATGATTTCACATAAAATGAAAATCCACGGAAGGATTCAAAATTTACTTATGACATAATATCAGTTTATTATAATTTGTAAATCTTTTTTGTTTGGTAATTAGTTTAAATCATGGGTGGGCAACCCAAATGATCTTAAGGGCCACTTTGTAAATGCATCATAACTCTGCGGACCGCATATAAAATTATATCCATATATTAGATTTAGAGTCTAAATCTATAAACATTTTTTTGGAGTGAAAAATTGTATCATAATGAGTTATTATTATTGTGTTTACTATTTTTAGTTTACTAATTTTATGTTTACTATTTCTTACATTTAAACAGATAATATAATAATAATGATATCAAACTCACATTGTAACACTAGAAATGAAATATAAAAATATATAATATTGAAAATATTTATCGAAAAGATGTTCAAGGCCTCGTGTTGGCCACCCATGATTTAAATTATAACAGGGATGGCATTTATTCTTGGCACACCAAAAAATCTAGAATATCATTAAAAATAAATAATAAATGAATAAAATAATTTAGAGAATATTCTTTCTGTTTGTAATAAATTATTTACTAATATATGTTTTAATTGAAATAAAAATAATTAATGGTCGCTCGATTAAAATGATAACAAATAAAAATGCAGAAATTGTAATATGTACGAAGCTTTGTAAATACATGGACCGTTGATTACGACTTTGTTTAACATGGAGATAAGAGTTGTTGTTGTCGTCTATGATCTGATATTATTGGCGAACGTCATCTATCAAGCGACATTTTGAAATTCGCTATAAAGAAATTAAAATATCGAAGAAAGAACAAAAACAGTTCTATTTGCACAGAATCCAAAAATTACTTGAAAGATGGAGGAAATTTGTTACTAGTGATGGCAGTTTTTTTGAATAAAGTACTTTTGATGTTTCTTTTGAATTTATCTTGTTTTCCTTGATTACAAATCCACATGATTAACCGATACATCTAGTATTTATTACAAGAAAATTATAAAATGCACGTTGAATAAAAACACGAGAACAGGAAAAAATTGCATTGATATTTTTTTAAAATTTTAGTACATTGATAAAATCCTGTTTGTCATCCCTGAATTATACTAATCCGCATTATAAAATCTTTTGTAACGATTTTAGGAAAGTATTTCAATTTTAAACAGTATATAGGTATAAAAATTATATTAACAAGAAACTTTTAATTCAATAGATTAATAAAAAAATGTATTATAAATCTTTCACAGCAATAATATTTTGGCAATTAATAAAATATCTTACGGTTTAAAACTGCTACTCCAACTCGTGTTTTATGTGTACCAAGATGCTCTAAAGAACACCACTGTCTCAATATTGGATGATAAACTTCCATATTAACTTGATTGCCGTTTTGAAATGATCCACCAATTACAAAAATAAAACCATAAAGAGAATTTTGCAAATACCTTGGTCTAAAATTATGTGGTTCCAAATTTCGCATTTGTTGTGGTAAAATAAGAAAATCTTTAGTTGCATCCAAAACATTACTGAAAACAAACTATGAAATAATTGAATGAAAAACATCAAAATTAAATTAAACCCAATGGTTATTTAAAAATTTATATAGAAAACAAAATTTCAATACAATGTAATATTAATCCTTCACAGTAGCGTAGCCAGGAATATAAGAAGTATTAAATAATGAAGTCATTAGCTGATTCTTTAAAGTACGGAGACAACGTATAGGACATCAGAATAAAATAAATAATAATATAACA
>MQRL01647636.1:0-16550 GCA_001938525.1 Dugesia japonica
TTTTTTTTAGAAATTAAGAAACCGTGTCTAATACTGAATGGCGAGCCAAATGAAAAAATCATTTAAATAAATGAATTGTTAAAGTTCAAACTCTATAATATCGTTGTCATGGAAACTTCATTAAAAAGTCTATGTCTAGACCAAATAAAGAGCAAAAAGAAGATGAAATACATTTTATAAAGAAAAAAAGTAAATTTAAATTTATATATCTATTAATAAATAGACTTTTAAAAGACCAGTTATCAGGGTGGGGGGTCAGTAAAATTGATTATTAAATAAATATTTAAAATATATTTTTTCTATTAAAAAAAATTATTTAATTAAAGATAGAAATATTTGATTATTGATATGCAACAATGAACCCGATCTCACATTTGGCTGAGTCCGTTTGCATTACAAATATTAAATTACCCATACTCACAAGTATAAATTTAGAAAATCTAATTAAATTCTAGTTAAGATTTCAACAGATTTCATCACTTCCTGAAATCTGAATTAAACAAATTTCATTTGTTATTTAATAACAAATAGAAATAAAAAAGATTGTTTTTTTGTGGTAAACATATATTATATAAATAGATGTTATTGATTACATTGGGGCATCTTTTATTTTAATAATCATCCGTAATCATCAGTACAAATGAGGACAACTATATTTACTATAATTATTTTTTTCAATTTTAATTTAGTATGTATATAAATAAATAAATAAACATATATGTATGTATGTTTGGTTAATCTTCAATTGTTAATTAATTTTTCAAATCACATGTAATATTTTTAGACATAATTTATTTCACTATTAAAACATACGGGCTTAGATAATTATAAGTTATTACAATTAATTAAATATTATTATTCAATTTAAACGCATTCTATTGGCTAAAATTATTAATTAATAACTATTTCTTCATATCTCTCTTCTTAAGAAACTTTCTAAGTTTTACACATTTCTGTCCAATCACTGTCTATTTTCTCCTTGTACTGCATACCGTCTTTCGTGAATTTTCTCAATTATTTTATAAGGTCCTTCAAATCTGTCTTGACTTTTATTTCTTGTTTCTACCTTGATGAATTCAAAAATACTTTGAATACTCTGTTAGTAATCACGTCGGAAGTTTTTACTTTTGTTCTATCTGAAACATCTGACACATACCACTTTTCTCTGCCAATTTTCATTCCGAATACGATCTCAGTCTGGCACTTTCCAGTCTTCTTCTACTTTTTTGCGTTCATTGTAAATTCTTTTTCTGGTAAAAGATCTGCCCAATCGGTTGTCTTTATTTCTTGAAGTGTGGAATTAATTAAATCTTGATTTTCCTGAACTTTAATTCAATTTTTTAGTTTGCATTATGATGATAGGGACTCGAAAAGCAAAGTTTAATATCTAGCTTCATTGCAAACTCTCTCATAATTCTGGATTCAAAAGATTTTCCACAATCTAGTATCATTTCTCTTGGGCATCCAAATCTCAATATCCACTTTTCATAAATAGCTTTTCGTATTGTTTCCTCGTCTTGTCTATGCAATGCAATAAGAACCATATATTTACTGTACTAGTCGATTATTCCAAGAATTTATTTTTTGAGTCCACTTGTTTCCCGCTTTAGCTCACATATATCCTAGTATGTCTTCAAACAAATCGGTAGTTTCTAATCTCTTTGTCTTCTCTTTTGTTGCTGAATTTTTAATTTCTTAATTAAATCTGTTTCATCAGAAATGTTTAATTGGTTCTCTTCTTTCTCCTTGTTTATGTTCAGCATTCTCATTTTAATCTTCCCTTGTTTGACATCTTCATGTGACATTTGACATCGTACACATACTTCACATCTTAGTCTAGATAACATATCTGCATTTCCATGTTGGATTCTCTTTCTATTTTCCAAAACTATGACTAGACTACTCAGATAATTAATCTTTGTCTGGAATTGTGCCGTAATTTGTTTCTATGTGTCATCATGAAATTTAGAGCTTTATGACCTGTTCTAAGAGTAATTCTTCTACCGTATAAGTAATGTTTGAAATCAAAGAAATAATGTACACTTAATAACTCATTTTGTGTGATGCAGTATACATTTTCATGAATCGTAATTGAGTGTGACATTACTGCTCCAATTTTATCGGAACTGACATCTGTATCCAATATAAATTCTGTTTATGTATCGAAAACATAATATTGGCGCAGTCATTAGATTATTCTTCAGACCCTCAATAGTGTCGCTTATTTCATCTGTTCATTCTAATTTTTTGTTGCTTGGTACACTACACAACTACTCTACGATCCTTGATTTTCTTGCATAGTTTTCTATAAACTTCCTGTAATAAGGACAAAATCTAAAAGTTCTTTGCAGCTTTTTAACACATTTAGGTTAACCACATGTTCTTATTGCTTCTATTTTAGAAGAATCAGTTCTAACACCATCATTGCTAATTATGTGTCCAAGAAATTTGATTTCGCCTTGAAAAACTGAAACTTTTTTGGATCAATACTTAAACCAGCTTTCATTATTTCCATCAACACTATTTCAATTATTTCATAGTGTTGATATTTAATGTTCGTAAATATCAGAATGTCATCAAGATAAGCCATGGTTCCATTGATTCCGCCAACCACTTTTGTCATCATCTCCTGAAATGTCCCTGGTGCCGCTGCGATGCCAAATAACATTATATTAAAACAGCATTGCCCCTGCTTCGTTGAAAACGCCGTTTTTTCCTAAGATTCTTCTTCGAGCTCTACCTGATAGTACGCATTTTCCAAATCTATTGAACTGAAATATTTGGCTTCATTTAATTTGTCCAGTACTTCATCGACATAATGCATAGAAAAGGCTAACTTCATCAATTATCACTCCAGAACTAACTTTCCCAAGACTTTTAAGTAGACTATCGTTTGCACACTTATTTATAAATGTAGTACTCTTAATTTATTAAAACAACTCAAACTCATAACCTTAATTCGATACCATGTATCTAATAGATATTCCACTTTATTTCCCTGAAATGACACCGTAACCCTTTGTCTATCTTGCAATTTTCGGTACAAATATTTGTTTTCCATTCTGCTTCAATTGTTCTAACCCATTCTACTTTTCCATCATCTTAAAAAGTTTTCCTCTTTAGGAACCTGTATACTTTTTTATGTAACTTTTCCAATATCATTCCACTTTTTGACCCTATGAGAATAATCACTAACATTGGATAGTTGGTTTTTCGTTTATTTGATCCACATTTCTACTCACTTTATGATTTACAGGTTTTTGAAAATTTCAACTTATAACTCTCCCATAATTTTGAACTGCATAAACTTTATCTCTGTTTTTCTCTACTCATTCTACTAGCGTCATTGTTTCTTCAATGTTTTTATATTCGATCGTTTCCGCAAAGTCATTTCATCTTCAACTGTTTTGTTATCTGAATTAGTATCTTTGCTACCATTGTTTCTTCAGAAAAATGTTTATTTGTAAATACTCATTTTACTAAATCTTTTACATTTTAAAAATAAACTTGAATCTCTTCATTTTCATGCTTCTAGCCAGGGCTTAACTTCGCCCAGAACAGCGTTCCGGTTCTTTTTGAAAAAAATATTACGTGATAACGTTTCTTATTAGTTTTTGTTTTTCAATTTCTATACCTATTCGTTGCCTATCAACGAAAAATATAAAATTTATTTTCTTTGGTTATTAAAAAAATTATATTTTGCACATAATAATTTTCAATTTGAATATTTTACAAAAGGAGTTCAAATTTATTAACATAATAGGCTATATGTTTCCAATTTAATTCAGAATTTTCGATTTTATCGATATCAGCTTGCGTTTAGTGTTTGATTTCGATATTTTTAATGGAGAGTTATTGTTATTTTGTTATAATATTTTTTTAGTAATTAGAAATTGTCTTCTTTTATCTTGATTATTTAATAGTGTTTATCATATCAATATTTTATATTTCTTAATTCATTTTAGTATTTTAAAATATTTTTTATATTTTTTTATATTTCCTATAAGTTATAAAAAAGACGTTTTAGGGGTCCCACAAAACTCGACTATTCAATCTCGTAAGTTCGATCTTTAAAATTTGCTAACGAGGCTGAATTTTTGAGTTTTTTGAGACCTCTAATCCCTCCTTTTTATATATACTTAGTGATTTTTAAAGTTGATAAAAGTTGATAAAAAAAAAGAAAATAAAAATTAAATTAATAAATCAAGATTAGTTAATGGAGCCATGCGAATTGGTAATAATAAAAATTAATGATATAATAAAGATTAGCCAGAGGTTCGTTGGTCGTTGGTTTATTGGTAATTAGTTGGTAGATATGTCAGCACGGGATCAGTACCCCCCCCCCGCCGCCGATTGTTTTTGATAATTTGACTGTTTCGGTGATTTAGACATGTAGGAATTTGATTGGATGTTACGAATACATAAAAAATATTTTCGAATTCGGGTTGAAACAGTCGAATTTTAGCTCGAGAAGGTCGAATTTCGAAAATTTGTTTTTTAAATTTTTCGGTCAGATTTTATTGTATGGTTTCAAATTTGGTGTCGATCGTCGTAGAATTGAAAGGCAAACATGTTTTGTATAGGGTGTTCTATATGAATATGCTTAGTTCTCTTAGGAAAGGTATGTCAGCACGGGAACACTTTGACTTTTTTTTTAAATTTCTCAACCAATACTTGTCGCATGGTCATGAAAATAACATTCGATTTAGAATGAAATGTTAAACATATTTTTTATAAAATTTGCTCTAAAGATATGCTTGCTTCAAAGATAATTTTATAGGGTTTGCTGTATGAAGGACTTTCGTTCAAGAAATAATATATTATTAATTATAAATTATAAATACAATTAAATTAATAATATTTTTTAAAATATTTTCATACTATTCAACTCAGAATTAAAATCTAAAGATAGTTTAGATATGGTTTACTATAGAAAAATGCGTGGTTCTAGAAATAATATACAATTATAAAATTAATTATATTTTTTAAATGTAATTGAAGTAATAATTTTCAAAATATTTTTAGACCAATAAATTCAGAATTAAAAATTCTATAGGAATATAATTTTATTTTTCTCAAAACATTTGCTTCTCTCAGAAAGATCTGTGGTTTGATATTTCTATATACTATGTGTGTTGAGATGAAATAACTGTGTTGTGTTGAGTTGATTTAAAACTATTTATCTGTGTTGAATTGATTTAAAACTATTTATCTGTGTTGAGTTGAAATATTCGTGTTGTGTTGAGTTGATAGTAGTAATAATAATATTAAATAATAATTATAATAACAGTAACTTTAATAATAATAATAAATATATGATTAGATCAATTACACATCACAACACAGATAAATATAATGAAGACAGCACAACAGAGATAAATACTTTTAAGTCAACACAGCACGCTTATTTAACTCAACACAGATAAATAGTTTTAACTCAACATAGCACGCTTATTTAACTCAACACGGATAAATAATTTGATTAAAACACAATACAGATAAATTAATTTATGTTGTTTAGAATATACATGTGTTGAGTAATAATTAATAATAATAGTTATAATAAATATTAATTAATTAATTAAAATTTAAAATTTGAAATTAATTTAAACCTATTTACACTGATAAATAAATAGTAAATCTTTTAACAATAATGAACAGAAAAAAAGGATATAAAGTAAAAATTTAAACTCAAGTCAAATTTGAACACTTAAATACTGTTTATCCTATAAAATAATAAACCTTACACTTATAAAATAAAATCTTACTGATAAAATAACAAAACTTTACATTAAAAAAATAACAAAATAAACACGTAATTAAAATAACAATAATTTATTTAACACATAAATATCTGCTGATTGTATTCTATGGCTTGTATTTCGGTTGGATGATATTGGTTCTATAAAATAAAGACAATAAATCACTAGAATAATAATAAATAAATAATTTACTTTAATTGGCTGATTCAATCGGAAACACTGAGACAAAGTACTATGTTGCATGTAATGTGTGGTGCTCATATGGTTTGCTTGTGTTCTTATCTATCCACACTCTTTTATCGTCATATATTATATTATTTGTAAGTTCTAAGTTTAAACTCATAAACTATATACCTGATGGTTTATAGTCCGTATTCTGAATTGATTAACTAACAATCTCTTATTTTCGTTGTAACAATCGCGATATGACTAGTGTTAACTTGCTATCTTTTATTCCTTTAGCTTTCATTGATTCCTTTTCACTAAGAAGGCTATAGCATTTTGGTCTAAGAAAAACTCATTCAACATATTTCTTACCTTTATTCTCATCTTTAAATCTGCCTACTACCAAATTCCACTCGTTACTGAACATTAGTCATAAGTCTTTTAGCTGAGTTAGACAACCTTAAATTTAACCTTTTCTTTAAATTTTCCACTATTATTCAAGACTATTAGACTATTATTCAACAGCCTATACTAGTTTTTATCCAAATTCGATCTACTCTCTGATCGTAATTTTGTGTTCTCTTCAATGTAATTCTTAAAGATATAAACTTGATTGAATTTCACAGCCCAATGTATTTTTGTAACATGTAAACATATTTGTAGTAGCCTCCAGTGTACCACATAATTTAGTTTTGGATAATGTATCAGCAATAAATTATTCACCTTTGATCCAGGAGAATTTTGATGTTCAGCTGCCACAGGTAAATCACTCAAATAATCATGTAATTCGTTCGGAATTACTATATCCACTTCCATAGAAAAACCATAAGATAGCGAATCCAAATCCAATGTTCTGCATTCTTCTAATATTGCATCCAATCCAAAATATATCCACTTAAAGTTTTTATAGGGCAATTTTTGACTTAAACCCTACCCATATAAGTTACTAATATCAATATATAGAAGCTTGGTGTTTTCATTACTTTCGACATAATGTTTGTTAACATATGTAGGCCCTCCTCTAATTCCCCCTTCGAATAATGTATACATGTAATTATCCGTTAATAATTCTATTGGTTCTTTAAGAGTCATCAATGCAGATGCCCACGACATGCCTGGTATACCAATAGTTCCAACTTATTGTGAGCTATAGACTTGGCTCAAAATTTTTGAATGAAATCTGCCAACAAAAATACATCAAGCTTAAGATAAACCATCATACAATCCAGCATACAATTAACAATCTCTCACATTCGAACCACTTTAACATTATGTTCTTCATTTACTCCATCCTATCTCGGTGGCATTGACGTTGTTTCTATTGAAACATCTAAGCTTGTGGCAAAATTATATGGAAAAATCCTTTTTGATTTTTTTTATGATCATTATTAAACTCTTTTTTTGTCGAAGGAGTTGACTTGACGGTAGCAACTAACGATGAATTAATGAACTGGTACGAGTCAATGAATTTTTTTGTTGTTTTCTATTCATGACCAGTAAGACATGAGAATTTCTCAGTTGTTAAAAAATACATGAGATATTCCATTTTGGGAAGTGTAATGGTAATTGTCACTGGTTTTAAGCAACAAGAGATTATTGTTATGTCCGTCTTCTACTTTTGACCGGTGAATATACAAGTTAGAATGCTTCATGGCTATATCATCATTATCTTCAACTAATTGTGACTTCCAGAAGAAGACATTGATGACATATCCTGGATTTTGATTCTCAAATTTCTGGAAATTGACCAGCTTTATAGGCATATCCAACTCATCAAATATCCACTCTGAAATATAATCTTTATATATTGTGACTTGATATCGATTTTCTTTAATTTCATCTTGCTTAAAAACTGCAAGAATGTTATAAATAAAACACAAGTTGACATTATTCTTAATATTAACTATAGCTTGCTTTCTGACAAGGTTTTTAGGAGTAGGAATATGACTACTTCCAGAAAGTTTACTAATATTACTGACCTTTGTAATTTTAAAGTTTATTTCTAGAATACGGCTAAGAATCCAGTTACTACCTAATTCACACGTTACTACAATCTTCTCATTTAAATTTCTTATACCTTCCTGGAAAAATGTATCCCTCAATTTGATATCATACAGGTTTTAATATCTACGTCACAAATAAATTCTACACTGATTCCAAATTGAATCTTTACTTCCTTTAGTTCTTTAATTATTTTAACAATCTCTTTATTAATACTTCTGACAATACTATTTCCCTACTAATACGATGAGATACATCTAACTTAAGAATCTGATGAGACCTATACAAATCTGTTTCAATAGTAAATTCATCTAATGATCCACAAACTTGTACTCCTCTTAAAAACTCTTCCTCTTCTTCAAATTATTTTTCGAAAATTTTGTCGTCTTCATCTATTCTATCATAATTCCATCCATTTTTATCCAAATAGTTCTTAAAAACTATATCTTCTTCTTCATCACCCATTTCTACTTTAACATTGTTTTCCACATTTTCAGTAATATTAACTATTTATTTATCAATTACTAATGGTTCATCAATTACTAATGGTTCTTATCTTACTCTCTTAGTTAGTGGAGCACCTATCAGTCTTTGGAAGTATGTATTTTAATAATAGTCGTTTTTTAATCGTTTCGAATTGATTAATGTCGTGTGAATGCTTCTTATAAAAACACTTAATGTTTTGCATGTAGGACATTTGTGGTACTTTGTCCCAGAGAATTTCATACCTTAAAATGTCTCCATAGTCTTACGGAATTCTGCTTTGTGGACATAACTCGCACAATAAGGTTTATATTGTGTGCATGTTGCTAAAGAAAAAAGCATTTTTATATAAGGTAAAACATAATATTAAATAAAATTTATTAAATGTGATATATTACTATTAAAGATTATAAAAATATTATTATTAAAAATGTGATAATTATTATCAAAATAAAATTAAATATAAAAGTCATTATTTTTTATGTATATTATTATTATTTTTATTATTATTATGGTTATTAAGGATTAGAAAAGAAAAGAAAAGGTTAGAAAATGTAATGACCTAATTGGATACAGTGATAAAAAATGGCATCATTACATAATGCATTAGAATTCAATTTATTATAATCTACAATAGTTTTAAAATTGTAATTTATTTTTTTAACTAATCTTTTTATTTTATTTTATTATTTAAAATATTCAAAAAGCAAATAAGGGAGCATGTTGTTGAAGAATTGACAAATGTTACTAATTGAACTAATGGATAAGCATAAACGGCTGTGTAATGATCACAACAGAACAATCTAAGTATCAGTATAAGTCTAATCAAAATAAAAAAGATACGAAAAAATATTCATTTCAAAATAAAATTTTGTTATAAATATTTTTATCAAAAGTGTTATTATGATAAATATTATTATTATTATTATTATGCAAATAAGATTCTTATTATCAAAAATAAATATTATCATTATTATCAAAATAATAATTACTATTATTATCATAAAAATATGATTAATATTGATAAAAAGGAAATTATTATTATTTATAATATTATTTTTAAATATGATTATTATTATCAAACGTATTCATATAATCATCAAAGGTTTCTCAATTATCAAATATTATTAAAAATAAAGTTATCAAAATATACTTATTATTATCAATTATCACAATATAGTTATCAAAAAGACTTGAAAAATCTATAAAACTAAATATGACACATAAAAACTAATAAAATGAAAAGAAATCATTAAAATTAAATTCGTCACATTTAAAATTAATAAAAACTAACGTGGTGTGTTTATCTCCAACATATCTAAGGAAGACATTTGAGCATCATTTCTATTCATTATCTCTATATTAGCAAAATTTATAGGCATCAAAGTAGTGTCATTTCTATTCATAATCGTCATATTCTCATTAAAATTCATTTGGATAGCTTCATCATTTCTAGTCATAATCTATATATAATTATAAAATTTATAAATAAAATATGAGTAAATTACGTTGTTATTCTTAATCTCGTTCCTAACTGTCTTCATTGTTGAATTGTTGATATTATTTTTGTTGATCATTGTACTGTAATATAAATTTAAAAACAATAAAAAATAGTTAACAAAAACTTACGTTTATTTGTAAATTGACAAAGTGAAATAATTTAAAACGTAATTAATTTTATTCAAATGTGTGTAAATTAGTCAGAATGTATGATATTACATAATCATTTATATACGAATCACTATGTAGAAACTCCCCATGCTAAATATCAAGACTTCTCCATCTCATACATTAATATAAAGTCTGCTCAAAAATAAGTTTTAATTTCCCATGCAAAAATAAATTTTTCGACATGAAATATTTTTTTGAATTTCTCACCAGAAAAAAATATCAAGACTCCCCTCTTCTCGGTATAAAAAATATTAAAAAATAAATCTTCCTTGTTTAAAAATACTCAAAAAATATTGAAAAATACATTATTTTTAGAAAAATATCATTACTTTCTTCTAAATCATTATTTTAAGCAAAATACAGCATTTTTAACCAAAATAAAGATTTCAAAAGATTATGACGTCATACATGACTGCCCCAAAAATTTAAAATAAATCTTAAAAAATCTGATAATCAATTTTATTTCCACACATACCTTTGAACACCTCCCCAAAATTTTTTTTAACACACTTCTACAACTTACAAAAATTAACCAATCAAATTCAAGCCCTTAAACTACAAAATCTTCTCCATCACATTACCTCTCAAACAACACATCAACCAACAAATCCCAATAACCACATACAAACCTACAGCCTCCCAACAAACACCCCCACAATAACTCATACGACCGATCTGTTGCGCTACCACACTTCTAGCAAAATCTATCCATCCAACTCCATAAGTCCTTTAGACAATATATAGAACAAAATTTTGTCCAACAACAACGAAATCTTAAAAACTCCAAAAAAATATTTTCAAAATCTCCAGCTCCTCCTCGAGTCCAAAACAATTCTTTAACACACACACAAACTCAACTTGACATACTTTTTTAAAAAGCACCTTAACAACTTAAACTCACATTTATAATAAATATAAATATAAATAATAATTAATAAATAATGGGTAATGTAATAAAAGAATTAACTAGAATACAGATCTGAAAGAAGCAAAGGCCTTCAAAAGATTTAAAGAGTCTTCGGCTCCAAAATAATATAAATCTTATTAATAGTGTTAACCTCAATTAGCTGCTTGTAATGTGATGTTAGATAGGTTTCTTGATGAAGTTGAAAATGATAATAAGTTGGTTACAAAGTCACCTATTACATTTTTATTATTAATAAATGACTACTAATAAAGTTTCTTATGATGTGGTAGCTTTGGTCCCCGATGAAGATACACTTCCAATATGAAGAAATAATTCTAGTAAATTTAAACATAAAATATTACCACCTCAATTTTGATTATTAATTATTGGTTATTAATTAATTATTAATAATTAATTATGAATTAATTATTAATTAATTATGAAACCAATATTTTCATAATAAACCCAATACTTTCAATTATGAGACCATAACTTTATACATTAAATCTAATATTTTTAATTATGAGATCTGTATTTTATTAATTGTATTAATAATAATTGACACTTGGATAAAAAATAACAATTAAATAACAAATCTTTGAAATAAACCAATAAATATACAAACCTTTTTTATATAAAACGATTGATTATATTTCTTAGCTTTAATCTTGCACATCAGTCACATCTATTTGAACATTGGTTTGTATCATATAAGTACGTTTTGATTATTATATGAACATTGATTGTCAAGTACTGCTTGATTTTGTACCAGTATACTTCTGGATCCCAATATACTGATTCATTCTTAAGATTTGGGAGCTGTTCGTTTAATATTTCGAGAATTATTTATAAAAACAATGATTAATTCAATTACATTAATTATTACTTTTTTCTAATACATACTTATCTTCAATAAATTCTTCTATTTCTTTTCCTTCAATTGTTTCAATAACTTTATCATCTGAAATTTCTTCAGAATCGTCATATTCAGTATAATCATCATTATTCTATTTTAAAACCATATCATCAGAACATGTTGACTATAACCATTTCTTTTCTTCATCATTATAATTCGACCATGTTTCCTGTTGTACTTCGAATTTTTCTTGAGTGAAATAATTCATTTTCTGAAATAATACTAATTTAATTTAGTTTATATTCGTTCCATATAATTAAATTTAATTAATAGAAGTTTATCTTGTTAATTACAGAAAAACTATTAAATAAACTAGAGTAAGTAATGTAATACTTTTATAATTTAATTTAAATGAAACTTTATTCGTTTTGTTTAAATTCTCTGTTTGCATGAACTTAAAAATATTCAAATTTATTTGAACAGTAATAATAAAATAATAATAATAAAGAATAATAATAATCAAACCTTTTGTAATGCCACTCTTCTAATTGCTATCTTTAGACTCATTGTTTATGTATAAAATTTAGGCCTAAATAATAATAATAATAATAATAATGATAATATATGATTAGATCAATTACCCAACACAAGACAAATAAATAAATTTTACTCAACACATCACATATATTTTTATATATTTAGGTTGTTTTGAATATACATGTATTGAGTTATAAATCATAAATAATAATAATTAAAATAGGAAGAAGAAATAATATTTAATAATTAATTAATTAATAAAAATTTTGAAATTATTTTAAATTAATTTTTTTTGTAATTGTAAAGCTATTTAAGTAATAAAATTACTATTATAAAATTTTTAAAACATTGAAATAACTATATTTACATTAAAATAATTTAGTTTTTATTAAAATAATTCAAAAGTCATACATATAATTTAAATTACAAAATTTATTTCAAATCATATTGTATCTTTCATTGATCATAATTGGTCTGGATTCTATTAACAGTCTAAAATTAAATACAATAATTATAAAACTGTAGGTATAAAATTTAGGTAGACTTAATAAATCTAATGCTATTGGTAGTAATGTTGCTATAAAGTCACCATCTTGTTTATACAAAACGTCCTTCATTAATCTGTTGTTCTTAGTCTTTCCAAGTGCTAACAATGTCTTTTTATGTTTTTTAAAAGTTTTTGATCTCTCTTCGATTAAAATTACATTACCACGAACAATTATTATAATAATCTCTAACAAATGATGGAAATGATTGCAGAATTTTTATTCTCATCTTAGTTGGTGATTTTGTCAATGCTTTAAAAAATGAAAGACTTTTTTCTACATTCATTTTCAGTTAAAAAGATTTAATAAAATTGTTTATACCATATTCAATGTCTATTGTTTAATTTTCCTCAGAGGAGTTACTTGATGTTTTATAGTTTTTATGTGACTTTATCGTTTACCCTTATTTAGTTATATCTAGCTATATTTACTCCTATTTAGCCATATTTTCTCTATTTTCTATTAGGTTTTAATGCATAATTTCCCTTCATATTTTCATAGACCTCACTTCAATAAAAGTGTATTGTATTAATTAAAGAAGACAATAAGACTAAGTGAGATCTAATATGATATGCTTATTTTCTAAACTAATATAACTATTTCAGTATATTTTTATCATCTGATTATCCTTTTGCTTCTTTGCTTGCTCTTTGGTTCCCTGATTGCACATTGCCTTCTTTGCTTGCTCATTAGTTTTCACGGGTTACTTTTTCTTTTAAATATCTAATATTTACATTATTAAAGAATAATAGTTCAATATAAAAAATATTGATCTCATCATTGAAAATATTAGTTTCAATAGACAAAATTAAAGTTTCATCATTAAAAACATCGAATTTATCGATTATATAATTTCTATCCATAGTCATTTAATTTGCTTAATTTGTACTTAATTTGTACTTAATTTAGGCTTAATTTGTACTTTATTTGTGCTTAATTGTATTAATTAAAATTATCAGAGAATTATTGACTAATTAATATTGTCTAATGTCATCAAAGAAATGCAACATCTTTACTGTATGCATATTCAAATACTTTACCACTACTCCTAAAAACGTGAGAAACCTTCCAAGTGGATGAAATTGAAAACAAAAACTTGAGTTCGTCGCTAAAGATCCGTGTTTAGTGGTTTTAAATAGAAAACTTGGCTGTTCTGTTTGCAAAGATGTGGGGTCTTTGAGCACTGTAAAACAACAAAGTTTAATAGATTTTAATATTTCTTCTAATGGACTAACAATTATTCAGAATCAAACATCATTGAGAAAATTAATCTTCGATCACCAAAAATCTGCTGGACAAGCAGAAATAGTTGTTGTTTCTACGCGGGATAAAAATATAATGGCAGAGGTTCTAGCAGATATGCATAGAAAATAATTCATTTTTACAGAACGAATTTTTCGTACAGTTTATAAACCAGCCAAGTTGAACCATCAATCTTATAAGTTCCATATGGAAGTTGATGTACAAATTCTCAATGGCGTCGATACGGGAAAAATTTTACATTCAAATGTTCCTTGCACAAATATTTTAATGCACATTTCTGAACAAATAAAAGAACTTTTTTAAAGAGAATAGTTGATAGTAAGCCAAAATTTGGAACTATTTTAGATGAATCAACTTATCTTAGCAATAATTCATGTCTTATTGTATATATTCGAGTTTAGTTAATAAATATGACACATCCAGAAAACTTGTTTTTCAGTTTGATTGAATTGAATAGACAAAATGCTGAATGGATATTTACCACTCTATAAGCCGAATTAAATATCCTTGAACTAACTGAAGCTATTTTAAAAGAGTGTCTTGTTTTCTTAACTTGCGATGGTGCTGCTGTTATGCTGGGACGTAAATCAGTAATTGCTAAATTGCTTTTGGAGAAGTACCCGAATTCTATAATTTGACATTGTTTTGCACCACATACGAGAATGAAAAGTATGTTTGCAATCCCTTGATCAGGTTATGTTGAAAATTGGACTTATTTTAGTCGTTTTTTGGGTTTCATCCTTCTAGAGAACCGTAAAAGCACTTTAAGAGGATTATCTTGCTTTATTTAAGCATTTTTCTGAAGCTTCAAAAGATGAAAGAACAGAAGAATACGAAAAGGCTAAATTTCGGGTATTATATTTGAAAATAACATAAACTGCTTTTGATCAGATTCTTGGATTTATGTATGATGTCATGACAGAGTTATTGAGTTTATCTTTAAAACTGAAAGAAAGATAATCTACAATAATTACAGCTCATCAGGAAATATGTTTGCAAGTTCGTATTTTTGAATTTACGATAGATCAACCAGAAACGCATTTTTCCGAAGCAAAAGTAGTAGTACAAAAGAAAGTCTTTTGAGGCGTTGAACTTGTAATTAGTAATAAACAGAAGTTATCATATCTAGTGGCTACGGTATAGCGAAGAAGAGTTCTGTTTGTTGTCACAAATAATTTATTTAAATCAAGAAACTTCAATGAGAGCTTTTTGAACATTCATAGATACGACTGGCAGTGAAATTCGTACAAATTTAAATCAGATTTTTACAGCAATATCTACAATAGTAATTTGTTGCCTAATTTCATTTTGATATATGTTATAAATCTATGTTTTATGACTGGTATAATGTTTATTCTGTAATCTTTGAAGATGTAAGAGAAATGGTTTGGGTCATTGATGCATCACCGACGTGCCATTTTATTTAAAATACCTCAAATGTGCGATTATTTAAACAATTTTTAAATTATGTGATTTTTAATTAATATTGATTAATTTAAATTACTATAAATATCAAAAAACCTTAAAACATGATTATCTCAAAAACCAGACGTGATGGACTATTTAACGTATACATTTTTGTGATCAACGTATCGAGATGCATAATAAAATGTTTATGTGACCTCAGAAAAATTTGAACCCCGAACAGTGTTATTTTGGGGTCAGATTATTTGATCTGTTTAATTTATTAAAGATTGAAATGTTTCTATTATTTACAGGTCCACAAAAATATCAAATTTAAACTTTTACAATCTAGATAGTAAACAATTCTGTGACTAACGACAAAGCATATTAAAATGTGGTTTTAATCGTGACAATTACATTATAAAGATAAAAAATTAAAATATTAAATATAATTTGAATATTTAATAATCAAACAAAATAATTTATTTTTAATATAGAGAATTTTTTCATTAACGGTTCAATCAATTCTGTCATTCATGTTATTTGTGCGCGCGCGTGTTTGTACGCAAGTGATAATATCACTGTTCCACGAAATAGTTCCCCATTTTACGACAATTCATATTTCTGGCATTCATTTTTCATTATTCACCAGTTGATTTGAAATGAAACTGTTTAAATTGTTATCTTTTATTTCTCTTTCCAATCGAATTACATGTTTTCCAGTGCCAAAAACTGTATAATTAAGATCCATTTAATTTAATGTTTTGTCTGACATTATTTTTCAAATTCAATCAATGAAATCTGTAGTTTTAGAAAATTTACTGAATTTAATTCCATTTATTTACAGTGATTATGTATAATAACTCCGATAATCTTAAAATATCAGTTGAAAATCTATATTTTAAAATATTTTTAATATGTTTTAAGTACTTATTTCCAAGCAAAATAATTAAATA
>MQRL01647637.1:0-20774 GCA_001938525.1 Dugesia japonica
ATTACTTTTTAGTTATAATAATTTAATGTAATAATTTAGCTATAAACTATTGGATTAATCAAATCAAACAATATTAAGGAATTTATTATCATTTAATTATAATAATTATTATTATTATGATTATATTAATTATTCATAATTATCATTATAATAATTTAAATAAAAATAGTTATTTAATTTGATAAGTATTATATATAAACAAGAGCTTATTGAAAACAATATTCTCAATGCCTAGAAATTAATAGTTTACAAATAGATTTAAAACCAGATGAACAATATATTTTAAAATAATCTTTACAAAATTAGAAACATTAGAATAAGACTGAGTACAATTATTTTATCTTGATCAATAAATATTTCGTGGTTTTAGTATTTTGTGAGTATATTACCAAATGGCAACACAATGAATTTAAAGGTTATTACTGTAAAATAAGTCGTTTAAAATAACTTAACTCAGCTAAAAAAAATAGTCAAATATTTATTTAATTTCCTAATTCAATTTATTCAAATCTTATTTTAATTACAATTTTTGGCAATATTTAAAATTTATTTATCTATATCTATTTTTAACAAATATTCACTAGTTTACTGTAAAGTAAGATTAATTGCAGGTAAATTTTCTGAGATTTTGACTTTGAATTTTGCAGAGCTTAGAATAAATAAGATATTTAAATAGATAAAATAATTTTTTAAATAAAAAGAATAAAATATTAAATAAGATTTTTTTTATATTTAAATATTAATCTAGTTAAAATGTAATCTCAAATTATTGAGTTTGTTTAATTTATTTGAGAAAAAAATTATGTTCCTTAATTTTGTATTTCAATAAATATTTTAGAATCAAAAACTCTTGTACATTCAACTATGAGTTTCTTAAACTCATCTAACATTCACATCTAACTTTTACATACTATATTAGCTACGTTTGCTTATTCTGGAAATTGACACTAACACATCCTTGGTGACATTAGCCTTTTCTCTTGATATCTATAAGGTAGAAATTTCAAATAATTAAATGACGACCTTATAAATTATTAATTAAATCGCCTTACAATCTGAAAGAAAATTTTTAATGATCAAATAATTAACTTCATTAATTTTATGAGTTCGTTAACCCACAAAATTACGTACTTTAACTTTAAAACATACTTCACATACATATATCACGTTAATACATATGCAAATTATCAAGCAAACAACTGATGTATATAATTATATAATTGATTTCTAGATTAATTTAGTTAAATCAAGAATCTTAATTTCCATAACAAGTTTATTTCAAAAGTTCAAAGTATAAATGAGTCTTAAAAAACAATATTTAAAAAAATATTCGGTATTTTAAAATATTTAACTTCTCTTCCTCATTTTAGAATCAGCATATCTTTAACCCCTTGATTCTTCAAAATCTGGAATCTTGTGAAATTTCTAACCGAACTTGGTGAGGTGTAAGAAATTCAGTAATTTTATATGGACCTTCATAGAGTAAATCATCCTTCTTCTGTTTCTAAGGATCTTTTCTTACTAACATGTCTTCACCCACTTCGAATTTGCAACCAACACGGTTTTTTCCTTTATTTATCTTTGTCTGCGATGCTCGTTTAATATTATCGTAAGCTTTATTTATAGTTTCATTCTCTCTGAAGTTGTGTTCTTTATTTGTGTGAATATTTATCTATAAATGATTTCCATTGGTGAGAATCCCGTTGACTTTAATACAGTACAATTGAATGCAAACTCTACTTTAGGAAGAATCTCATCCCAATATTGTTCCTCCTCTCCTGCTTTTATTGAAGTCATTATCAGGTCTCGAACTGTTCTGATTGCTTGTTCAGCTAATCCATTAGATTTATGTTTATATGGAGACGTAAAGATCTATGAAATATTAAACTTACTAGCTAGATTTTGTAATAATATTCCTTTAAATATATTACCACGGTCTGACTATATTTTTTGTGGTTTTCCAAATATATAAAGCCAGTGGTTTAGTAAAGTGCTTTTACAGCAGTTTCATTTTGATTGTTTGTTGCAGTAAGACTAATCATTGTACTAAATTGATCGATGCTAACAATCATATATCTTTTATTTGATCAACCAATATTCATATATGCTATATCCATAACAGTTTGTTCCATAAGATTACTTATTTTGCGCGAAATAAATTTATCTTAAACCTTTTCACTACTTATTTTCCTTTGCATGCAAAATTGACCTTTTCGTATGATATTTTGAATATCTCTTATCATATTTGGTCAGAAAAAATAATCTGATACATATTTTATAGTTTTCTTCATTCCAATATGACATAAATCTTTGTGTACTTTATTAAAAAATTCGTTATTTCATTTGGTGGTACTGGAATCTTACAAACTCCATCACGTTCAATGCTTATCAAATCATCTTCTACAAATAAATGACTCAAGTACTTTCTGTACATTGATTCGTTTAGATCTTTAAGAATCTCTTTGTCTTCTCCAGAGAGGTACTTTTTCACTTTAATAAACAATTCATTTCTATTAAATCTGTTAATATAGCTATTCACATTGCCTACAGAATCATCTAAAACACTCAAATATTTTATTTTAAACATCTTGACTTTAGCGTCTACATGTTCGGTTTGACATTGAGGACAATAACTTGAAAGAATACGAGACATACCATCTGCTTTTGCGTGCTGCTCACCTTTCCTATATTTAAGCTCAAAATCATATTCTGCATATTCGGTTACCCAGGTTTGAAATTGTGGCGTAATTGGTTTATGTGAACGCCTTGTGATTAGATCGTGCTACAAACCTTTCCCCATATAAATAATGACGAAAATGTCTAATAAATTCATATAACACCAACAATTCTTTACGTGTTACGCAATAACCTTTTTCATGAGTATTTAATAGTTTTGAGCCGTATGAAATTATCACTTCACAACCGTTTTGAATTTGGCTGAATACTGCACTGATCCCACTAAAGCTAGAATCAGTATCCAATATGAATTGGTGGCTTGAATCCAGAAAACCTAATATTGACGCAGTACATAAAGTTTGTTTAATCTCATCTAAGCTTGTTTTGCACTCTTCAATCATTGGATTTCTCGCTTATGGCTTTTTGTTGCAGCATATAATGGTTTGCAAGTAACGAAAAATTCCTAGCAAACTTCTTTTAATAGTTTGCCATGCCTAAAAAGGAATGCAATTGTTCATTGCGTTTTGGTATTTCTGCTTTTGCAATTTCTAAGACTTTCTCTGAATTAGGTCTTTGCTAACTGTATGACCCAAAAATAACAGTTCACTTTCATAAAATTCACATTTATTTGGATTGATTTTGAGATTTTAATTCTGAATTCTTTGAAATACATTTTCAAGTATTTTATCATGTTCTGATCGACGTTTTGCAAATATTAAAATATCTTCAATATATACAACTACACCTTTAAATAAAATTCTATTAAAATTGAGTACATCAATTTCTGAAATGTAGCTGGAGCAGTTGATAACCCAAATGGCATAAGATTGTAGCAATATTTTCCCTTCTTTGTTGAAAATGCCGTTTTAATCTTACCTTCTTTGTTTAATTCTACTTGATAATATGCTTGTCCCACATTCAACGTTGGAAATATTGTACAATTACAAAGGTGATCAAACAAAGGTTTTTGGATCTGGCATTGGGAATGAAAGGTTTTTGTAGAATTATTCAACATTCTAAAGTCTTGGCACATTCTGATCGCGCCATTTTTTTAACCAACAATTACCATCAGAAAATTCCAATCACTTCTGCATTTTTGATAATATCACTGTCTATCAGTTGCTCAAACAATTCATCAATCTTCTGTTCAAGATGTATTGGTTGACTTCGAGGATGTTGTAGGTTAGGGTCACCGACTGTTGGAATGAAATGTTGTACAACATGTGTTTTCCAAGATCAAAAGTATCTCCCATAAATATATTTGAAAACTTTAGACGCATTTCTTTAACATCATTATCTTTTGGTTTAAATGCTGCTAAGGCTGCTTTAAAACGACCATTATCAGTGAATTTGCTGTTAATGTTATCTGCGTCCAATACATTAAGCATTTTTAATTGAATATTAAATGCATTAAACAAATCAATTCCACTAACAAATTCTGGATTTATGCCATCAACAATCACAATATAAACAATTTTCTTTACATTTAGAAATTCTGTTTCAACTTTTCCAGTTCCTGAAGAATTCACTGCTTTTTTTGAAAATGCACCACTTAATTTAATATTGCATTTATTCAATGGAAAAGATCCGCACTCTCTCCGTAACTTTGTTTGCATCACAAGTATTGAAAATCTTGTATCCGACAACATTTCAACCATTGTACTTCTATGTTTGACCATCCTCCAAATTATTCCATCATTCTTCTAATACATATCACAATTCCGATTTTCAGTTTGTATTATATTGACTCCACCGACGAAATTGAAACAATGGGGTCTCTGTCGTTAAGCTAACATCATGATTGATCATCTTTAAATCTTTATTTCTTTCATCTACATTGCCGTCTTCTTCTGAAATGCATTTCACACAATTATTGTTATGATAAATCTTTTTTCCAAGTAATCAGCAGTTTCTAAAACTGTGACCCGTTTTACCAAAAATTAGGCAACATGATTTCAGAGGGCAGTTATTACGTATGTGACCCATCAAACCACAGCAAAAATATGAGCCTTTTTTAATTGTTTAGTGAAGGAAGTTTTTTTGATCTATTGTAGAATTTCCTTGAAAAAAACCTCATGGAAACTGTTGATATATTTCTAAATTGACCTTCTCTACTGTTTTTGGAATCATTAAATTCTTCAGCAATTGGAACTTCCTTTTCAATTTCATTACTTTTAGGTTTATAATAGCTAGAACCTTTTAAATCAGTTTTCTTAATTCTGGGATTGTAACTTGCAGCTGCCACTTCTCAGTAAGTCAACTTATTTATATGTGATCAACTAAAATTTTATTCGTTCTTCTTAAAAGTTTCAGACAACTTTCTCATTTCAACCGGCCTTATTTCTGGTTTAAGAGCAAATCATTTTCTTAGCTCTTCGGAACCATCTCTTTTCTTGATTATTTGCTGAGGAATTTCCTCCACAGTCATTGCTAATTCAAATATTTCTTTGACTGATCTCAAAACTCTTAATTCAACGTTTTCGAAACGTTCATTTTCTTTTTGTCGAATTCCACTACATTCTTCAATAATTCGGAGAAATGACTTTTTTTTATAAATTTTCCTTTAAAACATTCGCTAGCCATTTTATGGTTAACATTCTGCCTGCTTTTAAATGCTTGCCATAAATCTTTTGCATCACCGTCTAATAAAAAAAATCAAAGTTGATAATAAATCAAAACTGTTTGATTCTGCAAAAACTGAAATTTCATTCAACCATTTTGCTGGGTCTTTGTCATAATTCCCAGAGAATTTCGTGTTTCTAGAGGTTAATAATTCCCTAGACTCTTTAGATAAAGCTTCTTTGATTCTTTTTGCTTTGGTTTCCTGGTTCGGAGAAATTGTGTTCAGCTGGATCGCCAGTTAAATCAAAAGTCTTAATTTCCATAACAAGTTTATTTAATAAGTTCAAATTATAACTGAATCTTAAAAAACAATATTTAAACAAATATTCAGTTTTTTATTTTTTCAACTAATTTAATAATTACATTAACAGTATTTATTTGCAAGAGTCTCTTAATTCTATTACTACAGTGAATTGCCTTTACTATCACCCCAACATTTGTTGGTCATAATCTTTATTCCATTTTCGATCATTTACAGACCAATAAAAATTATCCCAAAGCCCTCTTACATGCAAAACCAGACGCATTTTTTCTATCAATCAACGTGAAACCTCCATATCTGAGTATTTTTTATGCTAACATTTACCTGTCATACGGATTTCTGTTCGTCGATAAAGTTTCACTCATTTTTGAAGACTGCAAGAGACAGTAATATTATCGTCAAAATTTTCAGTTTCATCCTGCAATTAAGCTCTAGTTTCTGAAATTTAAAGTTTTACATTCTATTCAACATGTTTTATCGAACTGAGCTCATACAAGGACATTCATGTGAGTTTTGTGAAGTTATTTGTGATGTTTCTCTATTAGGGCTTTAGCTTGCTGCCTTATTTTAATATAATTTGTGAAAATTTTAATTACTTTCCTTTTAATGCTTTGAATATCCTTTTTATAACTTTTCTTAAACCTAATACTTTTATAATTCATCACTATTATACTTTAAACTTTTGTTTATAGTTCATAAATTTCTATCGAAATACCAGAAAATCCTTTAATTTTCAAGATGGCAAAATATATTGAATGTCTCAAGGATATCAACTAGCAGGACTTCAATCGTAACAATACGATTAATAACTTTGGGTGTTTGATAACCCAAACTAACCAACGATTAAGTGCATCTGGTAATTTGGATTAAGGATCTATAAGTGGACTTTGAGTTTCCTTTTGACGATATAATGCTCATTACTCCATGCTAATAAGTTTGCAGAAGGCTTCTAAGAGAGGTTGAAAAGACTCATGTGCTTTCCACTAAAACATAAAAACCCAAGATCGAGATAGTAGACTCTTTCTTGAACTTGAAATGCATAAGGTTATATCTAACCAAACATGACCCAGGCTCAGACGACACTTGCTTATTGATGCATTAACAAGCTTTAAGCCACTTAACTTCAAGATCAAAACGAAATCGTAAGCATCTAACCTAGTATGAGCGTTGAATACATGAATCAAAGCTTTTAATATTTAGATTATACCACATCTTTATTCCAATCCTTATAGGTTATCATATTTAAATTGAATAAATTTTAATTAATGTAAAATTAATTTTTTTAAAACTAGACTTTAATAATTTGCTCAACAATTTAAATAATGAAAAAATTAAATAATTATAATTTATTTAAATCCTTTTCAACAAGTTCTAAATTCGTTATATATCTCATTTATTTATGAATATGTAGATATTTAAAGTACATCAAAAAACTAGTAATTTGACGAGGTTCATGTTAATAAATCAATTAAAAAATAATTGATTAAATTAATAAAAAATTCTCAGAAAAAATTATATCAATACAGAGATTAATTAGCATTTTCACTGAAAGTTATTAATTCGACTTTTTTAGCTACATTCAATGTTCGATTAGTATCAAGAAGATTCTCTGGCTGACTGCAAACAGTAGCTATAAAAATACACTTTGCATTACCCATTAAAGATGGTTTAAGGAGATGTGTTAATTTGGAATCTCTATAAGGTATTACAGGAAGTTTTTTATACAAAGCATCTAATACTCGACTTAAAATAGTAATTGATTTATTAATATATTTTGATTCTGCTTGCTCTTTATCTGTTAATCCATCAATTTGTTCTGATCCCGCTAAATCACAAAGCATTAAAACACCTCTATTACTAGTTTCACAAAGATTCTTCGTAGTACCACAAATCCTAACCATTACTAGAAAATGAGACCTTGAACTATTAACATTTTTCGAAGTTCCAGATGGTGTTCTTTGTTTCATACTTTTACTTATGTAATATTCTAACTCTTTCATGTTACTAATTTCCGCTTCAGAAACATTTTTAATTTGAACAGAATGACCGTTGTCTTGAATAAACACTTTGGATTTCGGAATAACAGTTTTATTATCTCCAATACTATTTAATAAATCGTAAATGCTTTCGTTATAAACTTCTAAAATACTTAAATAAAATTTATAAATCGTTGTTGAGGTATCTTCCGAAATTTTCAACAACTCTTTCATTGACAATAGAATCACACCAGGATCATCATTTTTTCCAAGCATTGTGTGTGTTTTACCACTTCCTGATTGGCCATATGTCAAAACACACACATTATATCCAGTAAAACAAAACTTTAAAATTGGACTAATCTCATTGAAAATATCTTGTTGAGAAGCATTCGCACAATAAACTTTATTTAAACTATAACCAATTCCTTTATCAAAATGTCTAAATGGTGGTAGAAAAATGGTACTACTCGTCGGTACACTTAAACAGTTATCAATGTCGGGTTTAATTCTGCAAATTACTTTGATATTATTCGTTCCATTTTTCGATTTTTCATTTACTTTTACTAATGGACACGGTAGTGGTGGCACTTGACCTATAGATGTGTTAAGATCTTTCAATTTATTAATTAAACTATTGTTTCTATCATTTCCTATGCTTTTCGATTTTTGTGAAATAATAAAATCGTTTAATTTTCTAGGAATACTTTGTAAAATATCAAAAAGAACTTTAATTTTTTTATCTTTTTCCACATTTTCCAATTGTAAATTTTTTATTTTTGATGCCAAATCGGAATTAAGTTTCTGTAATTCTTCAGCATTTGGTGATGATTGATTAGACTTGGCTTCTTCTTTTGATTTTAAATTTCGAATCGTTTGATTTTCTATATGTAATTTATCAATTTCATTTTTTAACCGATTAGTTATTTGTAGAAGATTTTTATTTTCTTCAATCAAATTAAGGATTTTTTCACTGCGATCATTTGAACTTAAATCTCCTTTATGTACATGAAGAAAGTCTTTAGTGATTATTTCTGGCTCAACACTTTCGTATGATTCTATATCAATTTCTTTGTCTTCAATTGGAAATATTTGTTGAACATAAGTTCCTTCAAATTGATCGTCTTCACTAAATTCCATTTCTTCTTCTTCTAAAATATTTACATCCATTATATCCACAGATGTTTCTTTGCCGCATGTATGCATAATAGGTTTACCTTTTTTAATGATGTCATATAGATCTTTTCGGCCATTTGATGTATTAACAAAATTGTATTTTGCATTTGATTTGTCCAATTTACGAAATTTGAATTGTTTGGCTTTTGATATCGAATTCATTGGATAATATAAATTCCATTAATATGATGCTAATATTCCATTGAAAGTCATTTATTTTTAATTGATTTTTTATATTATCAATATCCAAATGATATGAACGGCGAATTATTTTTGGAAAAGTATTTAAAATGTTTTTCAATTTAGGAAGTTTATATTCATTTTCCAACTGTCGGAATTTAATTATTTTTTTTTAAAAAAATAATAATTTTCACAACATTAAAGTAAAACAGAAGCAGAGTTTTAGTAATAGTGTTTCATTTATTAATTAATATTGAATAACTTTGGTACGAAATTAGTTTTACGATTTACAAAACATTTTCACATGTTTTTCAAATGATTCAAAATTCAATTGGAATAAAATGTATTTGACTGAATAATTATTAGTGATTTTTAATGCTATTTCTTAAATTACTTTCAATTACGATTAATGTGATAAATGTTATTGATTCATTCTACTATGAAAACATTTTAAAAATACAAAAAATGATTGGAAGTATTAACTCTATTTTATTCATAATAGTTGGACTTGATTTTAGTGTATAGAAAATACGCAAAGAAATATCCGATCACCTAAAATTTCATAGAATTTTTTAAATTTAGGATGGTTGATTTCATCCCATTATCCAAATATGAGTTCCGTTCATATATTTTCTGTTTAATGAATAATCTGTTTGTTTATCTGATTCAATTCTTAAGTCGAGTAATTAAAATAAGTAATCATTTTTATAGTTTTATAATGTAAATTAAAAAAGTTTAGATAGGGCAGTTAGATGAAATTATATCAATAATAAAGTTAAATAATTTTCAAAAAGGACAGATTGTGGCATATGCAGATTGTAGATAATCTGGGAGACAAACTGCATAGAAAATTGGGAGAGTTCAATCGACAGTCACTAAATTTCATCAAGATTACAAGTCGACTTCGAACTATGAACGTAAAGTTGGTAGTGGAAGAAAAAGAAAAACACCCAAATACCGATGATTGAAATATTGTGTCTGTGATAATAAATGCTCTTACCATTTGACCGAAACAAATCAAAAGGGATTTAAAATCTGAATATTTCTCCACAAACTATTTGCAACAGATTACACAAAACTGGATATTATTTGCATTTTCAAGTTAGAAAACCTTTTTTGTCTATTATTAATCAACAAAACGATTGACATGGTCAAAAGAGCATCTAAGTCGGAGTATGGAAGAATTTAAAAAGTTAATATGGTCAATTGAATCCTATAAATGTTACGGTTTCAGCACTCAAAAAGCTTTTGGAGACTTCAAAATAAGTGTAATTCTAAATCATGCATGACAGAAACAGTCAAACAAAATGAAAAAATAATGCTCTGGAAATTCTTTGCCTCTCATTGTGTTGGAAGTCTTTGTACGTTAAAAGTAACAATGGACAAATAACAATATCGTCAAATATTAATTAAACAAATGCTACATTCAGCAAAACAATTGTTCCCAAATGGTAATTACATTTTCTAGCATGACAACAATCCGAAACTCAAAGCGAAACTTTTTCAAAAATATTTGGAGAGGGAAATTATTAAAACTTTGTACTGACCATCTCAAAGTCTAGATTTGAATTCTATTGAAAGCATATGGATTTTTCTGAATAAGCAAATGACAGACASAAATCCACAAAGWAAAAATGTATTATTTTAAATTTTAGAAATTGTGTGGAAAAACTTACCAACAACTTTTCTCACGAACCTTGTTAAAAGCATGCCACACAGATACCAAGCGGTTATAAACAATAACGGAATGCCAACAAAATATTAAAATTTATTTTTAATAGATTGTTTCAAGATTTTTGTATTATTTTGGAAGTGATCGGATTTTTTGCGTATTGTATACAAAATACAAATAAATGTAGAATTTTTTAGTTTTTTTAGATACTGTATTAACTTCTAAATAGTTGATATGAATTATTATATGGGATGAAAATGCATATTTTGAAAAACGAAAATAAAACATTACATAATACACAATCTAGAAAATCTTTCAACCACTCGATGTTCCTTATCTATTTTTGTTATCGTGCATTATTTTAAAGATCTTCAATGGTCCTTCGTATCTATCATCACCTTTATTTATAATACATTTAATTATAACATCATCTTTTACATTAAAAATCGTTTGGTTTTCACTTTAACTGTTTTTACTCTGTTTCTTGTAGAATTGTTTTTTAAATCTCCTCTCTTTTCTTCGTAATGTTTGAATCATCTTGTGTCATCCAAGTTTTCTGAATCCGTCTACCAAAAATTCTTTACACCTGGCTAAAATCCGTTGTTTTTTAGATCATTGTGCTTAAAGTGAAAAATTACTCTCGAATTAATTCTGTTCAAGTTTTATGGTTTCTTTCTTTCAAAGTTGCACAAATGTAATCCCGTATCGTCCGAAACTGTCGTTTGATAATGTTATTAGTGACATGGACTAGAATAATTTAGTCAGATGTATTTGATAATTTCCTTTCAGCGGTTCACATCAATCTGTAAAAATCGATTGAAAAGAAAATTCAGCAGTAGTGTAATAAGAGCGCACTGTCTCACTTGCTTTTTTCGCTAGGAGCGCACTGCCTCACATACTTCTTTTTAATTGGTTTTTTTTGTTTAAATGAGTTGAAATTATTAATTTTGTTTAAATTAAGTGAAAAATTTAAGTAAGTAAAAAAATGATTCTTTGTTTAAATTAATCGAAATAAATGATTATTTGTTTAAATTTAATGAAATTATTTATTTTTTAGTATCTTTATGAAAAAGTTATTGAAAAGCTTAGGTTTGTTTAAATTTTAAAAAAATTATTGAATGTGATTTTCCCCGACAATATTAACATAAAATATTCCCCGGACAATATTAATATTAATGTTCCTCGGTAATATTAACATTAATACATATAAATTTAAAATAAACAAAATTTGATTTAAATTAATAATCGTTTGTTTTACTGCTTTAATTTGAAACACACATGAAGTTTTATTACACACACATACTTACTACTATATAAAGCAAGTCTTTTAATAATATTTGCATTATTTTAAAAATGAAATTCATTACGCATACAAAAGATAATTCGTCATCTTGTGAGACCAAATGTGGTAAGCCACAGAATTACTACAAATATGAAATTAACTTTTTTAAGAAGACTATGATTTATACTCTTCAGGTAATATTATTTTCGTTTACTTTATTAATATTTTGATTTAGAAACCTGTTAAAGTTCAGAAATGTACATATAGTTTGCTCATTTCTGAAATAAACTTAGATGATCAATCAACGTTGAATGAATTGTTTTCGAGAATCAACAAATTATTAGAAATAATAGATACATCATTCATCAACTTGAAGGAAGAGATCCCCTATGAAAATTCGAGTAAATCAATGATTAAAGCAGAAATACTAGGATATAAAAGATTGTTAAACAATATGGCACCGATATGAAAAGTTAAAAGTATTAAAAAGATAGAATAGATTTGTTATGTTAATAAATATTTTAATCTTTTTTAGGTATCGTATATATACCGCATTCATCATGTTCTAAAAATCCATCATCGTCACTGAATATCCATATCTTTGTATTCAATAGTGTAACTCATAATTATAAATTTGATTTATGATCATTTTGTTTATAAATTTCTATAATTTAAATTTGAATGAGTCATCTTCTTTGTTCATATTTTGCACTGTTCATGCTTCATACATGCAATGTGCATGCTTCATGCATGTATTGGTCATGTCTTTTGCATTAATTTAGTTTTACATAATTAAATTATTTAAATCAGATATCACAACATCGACTTGAGGTTGATAATCTAAGGTTTTGATTCCTACAAAGACTACTTTTCCAGATGAAAATACATTTACTCAGACTGGATTAAATTTTTTAAGTCGTAACCCAGGAAATAATTCAGGTTCATACATGGATTTAGTTCTTCCTGCTAAATCATATAAATTGATTGAATATCCAAAATTGATAATGACTGTAATCGACTGTAGTTGAATATCTTCGATATCATATTGTAAATGTTTTCTTTTCAAGGGTTTCTTACATTGTATGATTCTACATCTTCTGGATTTGAAGAATACTAAAGTATATTTTCCATTTTTGTCGACAACTTGTGATGGCCTGCCAACTGAAAAATTCATTTATCTTGTAACCTCTTGTGAAACTTTGCCTTTGTAATTAATATTTGCAATCATAATTATGTCAATAAATTTTGAAAAAGTGAATATATTAATATACATAAACAATAACTTAATTGATACAATAAAACCAACAATAATGGAATTAAGAAATGATGCTGTTTATCGAATTGTCGGCCCAAGTATAAGTGAAAAACCCTATTTGTGTGTAGATTATTCAAATCTAACTTCAACAAAATATATTAGCATAGAGGAGCTGATGAGGAACATGGATTAACTCAATCCAAATTATGTGATATAAAAATAAAAATTATAAACGGTTTTGATGAGAATTGGAGTAAGAGATTAACTAAAGGTGATGTGATTGTTGTTGATGATTTATACCATGAGGCAAACAAGAAAAAGAACTTTAACAATTTATTCACCAAAATATCAAGACATTATATTGTGACTATAATATTTATTACTCAGAATCTATTCCACCAAGGAGGTGGACATAGAAATCGTAATTTAAATGTACAATACTTAGTTCTATTTAAAAATCCAAAAGATCAAACAGTTGTTGATTTTCTTGCAAGACAAGCATATCCGAACAATAGGCAATTTCTTTTGGGTTCATTCAAAGATGCAACAGTAAATTCACATGGATATCTTTTTATGGACTTTACACATCAATATCCAAATGAAGTAAGAGTGAGAACTGACATTTTCAATCCAAACGGTGTTACCGTATATAAGAATAATATATAATAGTATATATAATAGTATAAACAATAGTATATAATAATAACAATAAACGTATTTACTTATTTTATTTACAAATCGCAAAATTTACTAAAGTTATAGTTCATCAACTCAAGAATAAAATGATTAAACAAGATAACAATTCAAAAGATAACAAAACAATAAAGAAGACAACAAAGAAGTCGACAAAGATTGTTATTAAAAAGAAGTCAACAAAGAAGAAACAATCAAAAAACAGTTGAACAAGTTCAAAAAATTATCAAAAAGCTTTCGAAAGAAACTAACAGATGTAAATAGAAAATGGATAAAGTTATAAACAAATACCTAAGTGTTATATTTAATAAAAAATTATGAAATTTCAACAAAGTCTTCCGTATTTTAATATATTACTCAAGACTCCAAAAGAGTCTAGAGCAAGAATGTTGCAATCATTTGCACCATTTGTTGTTGATGGTTTACTAGAGATTATTGTAAACATAGTTCGTGGTAATGTAGTTATAAGCAAAGTTAAAAAGCAAGTATTGGAAAAACATAAAAGGTCATTGCTTACACTTGCATATACCAAAAATAAAAAATTATAAAGAAAATATTATAAAAACAACATGGTGGCTTTATTGCTGCATTAATACCTATTGCATTGGCTGCAATAAATCTAACAAATTTTGCATAAACAAAATATACAAAATTTGATATAAACAATGGGAAATTTAGAATCATTACCAAGAATTAATCTAAGATTTGCATCAAATTGTTGTAATGGACAAAACCGAGATTATATGGACAGAACCGATAAGTCCAGAAGGATTTAAAGGAGGAGTTATAATCATACAAGTCATAATGGATTAAATGAAGCAGGACCTGTAGATGTATATTTGAAAATTCAATGAAATTATGGCTATTGAAACAAAAACCGAAAGTAATTAAAAAACCAAAATATAAAGTTGGTGATCATGTTAGAATCTCAAAGATATTAGCTTCACCATTCATCAAGAATTTTGATAGTATTTGGAGAAATGAAGTGTTTCAAATATCGAAAATCAAAACTTAACAGATTACAATCATGTATGTGATTAATGATTATCAAGATAATATCATTCAAGGATAATTCTATGAACAAAAATTATAAGTAATTCCACCACAAACATTATTTAGAATAGAAAGGATTATAAAATCAAATGGACCAGGATATGATAAACAATTATATGCAAAATGGCATGGATACAAAAATTCTACTTGCATATCAGCATCTCAAATAGTAAATTCAACAAAGAAGAAGAAAAATGAGCAAAACGAATAATTTCTATACACTATTACCCAGTAATAGTTACCCACTTATTCATCCGGATAACAATGCTAGTAATTTCAAAATCCAATTTATATGGACGGTCAATGGGAAGTGGCTTTGATGGATTTAACTTTTGTATACTCAGCCTTTCCGTTTTATAGTAAATCCAATAGTGAATACGTAACAGGAAAAGACGAATGGAAGGAAATACTTGTTACAATTGATAATAAGGAAAAAAGATTGAGTTTCAGTGAGGATGATGTTATTCAAATATATGAAAAAAAACTTACATATCAAATTACTACATCATGAAAATGAATTGAAATTTGAAAATCTTGAAGATGCAAACCGATTTGGTTTTGGCAATTTAAATAACGGTATTGAAATTGCAGACACGTTTATTTTCTTTCAGACGTTTAAAAATGATGATTTGATAGAAACCATAAAAATAAATTTTTTTTATTCAATAGAAACTGTCAATGTCATACAGTTTAAAGATGATTTGTACATAATGGAAATAGAGTGGTTGAATAAATAATTTGCGGAAAAGTTTTTTGATATATTTAAAACTCTTTATCTGAAAAAGGATGAACCATTTAGATTTTTGCTGTTAGATAATGTTAAAAGTGTAACATTTGATGTAATTCTAACAAAAACATTTGGATTAGTCAAACAAAAAGATTTCCGGGGTGATATAATTGATAGTCAAGGAGCTATTGAATTCACGGCTCCTAAGAAACCAAAATTGCTGAACTACTATCAAATGTTCATCTATAGTAGCATTATTGAACCTGTTATTGTTGGTGATGTTAGTGTTCTTCTGTTAAAATCCATATGTTGGAAAAGTATGAAAATTATCAAGTCTTCCAAATAATTGTTGAAAATCCAATGTATTTTCCAATATCCACATCGTATATAAACAATATTGAAATCAATATACGAGATGATAACGGAAATTTAATCAATTTTGCTAAAGACTCAAAAACTTTTTTAACACTACATTTGCGAAAAAAATGTCTAATCCGGATATTATCTCATTGTATAGTACTAGTCAAGCCGGGGGAGAATTACCATATTTTGTAGGAAAACAGTATGGCTCCGGATGGTTGCAAACAATTGGTCGATTTGCTTTGCCTATTCTTAGATGTATTGGAGCTATTAGTATGAAAACGGCTAAGGATGTGATATCAAATAAATTAAAACTTTTGTCTTTATTTAAAACAAATGCAATGTCTGAATTCACCAATTTGTAGACTCTGGTGAACTTTCAAAAATGATACCAAAAAAGGATACAAATCATAAAGGTGCTGGAATTAATTGTGAGAAATCGATCATATCAGGTAGAAACAAACGAATGAAAGGCTATGGAACTATATTTGAAAAATCATTTGTGGAAAAACGTAACTATACATTTTTGATGGTCCATCTTCACAAGGTGTTATTGAATATGAATCATTTGAAGATGTGTTTCCAATGAATTCAATTTATGAAATGAGAAATGATGTAGAATTTTTTATAAATGGTTTGCAAACTGATTATCTAGATTTGAATGATACTTTATTGTATGTACAAGTAAAAGTTGTTGATAAATTTGGAAAAGATTTGGGTAAAAAGTCTGATGTAGTTCCGAGAAACTTTGTGTTTTATACTCTGTTTAAAGATGTTATCCTTTCATTCAACAATATCAAAATCAAAGGTGGCAACGAAACTCATATTCAAAAGGCTATGATTGAAACTGTTTTGAATTATAATTGAGATAGTAAGAACATTTGTCTTGCAGCAATCGGTTATGGAGATAAAGAAGACAGACACAATTCAATTAAATTATCAAAGTCGTTGTCACTATGCGGTTCTTGGCAACTAGATTTCATGTATCAGCTAAAATATCTTATTCCTGGTATTAATGTTCACATTCGAATGAAAAGAGCAGCTAATAGAATTGGTTTGGAAACGTCAACTGAGGAACCTAAATTTGCATTGCTTGATGCAAAATTAATGGTTAGAAGAGTTCGAGTTGAATCATCAGTGCTAACATGTCATCAAATTGGATTAAAGAAACAAAATGCAGTGTATCCAATTGTGGCTTATGCAATCAGCAAAGATAGTACTACGTTTTATAAGGATCAAATCTTTTGAGATCATCAATTGTCCAACTTTTTGTTGGTAATATTTCAAAGCAGAGAAATATAAAACAGTCACTTTAAAACATCAAGCTCAAATTTCGATCATTTTAATGTCATATCTATAACTTTATCTAAAAACAGTAATCATATACTCAAGACTTTGAAAATGATAATTATAGCACATCATACATGCAATCAATAGTTAGAAATATGGGATATTTAAACAAGAATATGAATTGTGAAATAACACTTGAGGAAGTTAAAAATGAATATCCATTCTTTATCTTTGTATTTGCTCCAGGTTTTGATATTAATCAGAGTCAATCGCCCCAACATGGAAATATGAGATTGGATATCAAGTTTGGAAGTGCACTGAATATGCCTGCATATGCAATAATTTATGGAGTATTTGAAAATAAAATCCAGATTACATCAGACAGAGCTATACTAATGTAAATAATCTCAATATCATGAAAATATTTATCCATAATGAAAAACAATTTGAATATTGCTATGATATTACTTTAATAGTTCAATTCAGATAAATCAAATTGCTACAAAATGGCTTGGATCAGAGTTTCTTGGTGCGTATCCATTGGATAAGTTTCCATTTATTCCAGTTAATGAAACCATAATCGTCAATACGCAATCATCAAATCTTAATGAAGGACATTGGTTAGCAGTGTACAATAAACCAGAAAATATACTGGTATTCGATCCATTTGGATTTTATTATCCGCCAATGTTGATCTCCCATCTATCAAGATTATCAAAACCAATTATGTACAACAGAATTCAATATCAACAATGTTTAACAACAACTTGTGGTCATCATTGCTTATTATGGTTGAAATTTCAACATTGTAATGTGTGATAGAATTAAATAAATGTATTTGAAAATATGTCTGTTATTTACTTTGTTACTTACTTGGTTGATTTATTGTTTTATATCGCCCTGAACAATATTAAAATATTATTTCAATAATTTAGTTTAAAGAAAGTTTTTAAATTATAAAGGAAAAGTATGTGTTTATTTCTAATATCTAATCTTATTTTATTTTAGATATGAATAATACTAATTTTAACAAAATTAACGAAGCAAATAAGAAGAGGAAATTTACTCAAGTAATAGTTTATAATTTATTTATACTTATTAATTTAAATTTAGGTTAAGGAATTGTCTGAAAATATTGTGCCTAATGGATATTTCATGGCTAACGGATTAAAGAACATGACTAATAAAATTTTTATGACAAATGGATTTACTTATGCAACTAACAGATCTATGTCTAATAGAATGCAATCAGGTATGACTTTAATTTTATAAGTTTTAATTTACTAAATATTTATTTGATTTAAAGTTGATAATATTTATATGTATTTAATTTAAGTAATTTAGACTTTATTTTATAATAAATTTTATGCTTTAAGTAAATTATTTCATTTATATTAAAATTTAAGCCTGTTGATTATAATTTCATTACATTTTTTAATTGTAATGATTTTATTTTCAATGTTAAATTAATTATCATTATAATTTTATCGTAATGATTTTAAACGCAAGATAATATTATCAATACTTTTCTTTTAAATGTAATAATCAGTTAACTTCATTACAATTTTTTTTGTTTGAATGATTTTATTTATATTTTTAATTTAATCATTATAACTTTTATTGTAATGATTAAAACTTAACATAACATTAACAAATTAAACTTTAAATTTATTGAATTAACTAAATGTATGTTGAATATATTTATAAGTTACAAGTAATTTATAGATTTTAATTAATTACTATGACTTTATTTATTGATTTAATTTGATGTATACAACCTTAGTGATTTAATTAACAACCATGATTTACTTATTGATTGATTTTAATGCATACAAGTTTATTTAATAATTTAAATTAATGATTTATTTATTCATTATAATTATTGGTTATGATTTATTTATTGACTTATTAAAAACTATGATTTATTTTTTGATTTTAATTAATAACTATGATTTATGTAATAATTTAACTAATGACCTTAACATTTTAATGGCCTTTTAATTGATCTAAACTTTTTAAAAGAACTTTTAACGACCTTGAGCGTTTAAGTGATCTTACCCTTTTAAATGACCTTGAACTTTTAATTGATCTTAACATTTTAAATAACCTTAACCTTTTATAGATAAAATTTTACAAATCTCTATAAACAATAAAAGAATAACTTTATTTATTTAAGAAACTTGCAAAATGTATACAAACTATTGTGGAATTTCAAATCATTACGAAGACGGTCACGATATAATGGATAATTATTATAGTCTTATTTATTGTGGGGAAAAAATATTATGTTTGTCCATCATCCACTACATTAGGGATAAATACATACATAGAGTTTTATATGGCACATATACATCACTTGTCTCAATTCTTTGAAAAGAAGAGAATAGTACTGAAGAAAATTCTCGAAGGACCTCCATGTAAAAAGTTTAAAGCAGAATTGGAAATTATAGTCATTGAGTATGATATTATTATCAAGAATGAACAAGTTGAACCAAAAGTTATAGTCATTGATGATGCTATTATTATCAAGAACGAATCAGTCAAACCAGAGGTTAAAGTCATTGAAGATGATATTATTATCAAGAATAAACCAGTCAAACCAGAGGTTATAGTTATTGAAGATGATATTGAGAAAGAAATGGACTGGAATAATATCAAAATAATCGAAGAACTAAATGAAGAGGACTTTGTTGATGAAGATGATGATGTAGAAGAAGTGTTCCAAAAATATATGAAAGAAGAAGTACAAATAGATGGATCCATCGACGAATCAGTTATTGAAACAGACTTGTACAAATGTCACCAGATCTTGAAATTAGATGTTTCAAGATTTAACATGAAAGAGAAAATTTTACCAGATTCTTTGGTTTAAAAACTGAATAAAATTATCAAAGAAATGAAGATTATAAAAATCCAGTTTGGAATTCATGTAAAATTTATAAAGGATCATGAAATAAAAAGTATTTATTTATCTTATAGTGATGTACTACCTAGGGATACATTTTTTGAAGATGGGATTAGGATATTGAATGAGAAGATTGTTGTAAGAAGCGAGTTAAGAAGTAGCTGGACACTTCGTAGGATATTAGAAATAAACTTTAAATTGACTAAAATTAGCAAAATAAGTATATTGTAAGGTCACAGTCATATTCCGACACCTGAAAATCTTAAAGCAAAGAAAGCAATTTTTAACGTAAAAAACAATGATGATAAATGTTTCATATATAATGTTCTCGCTATTCTAAAACAAGATTTAATAGAAAAAAAGAATGGGAATCGTTCAACCTAATATAATAGGTTTATGTCAGATCTTGTTTTCAGTGAAAATGACATGCCCACAAAATTGGTGAATATTCCTAAATTTGAAAAACAAAACCCCGGATTGAGTAAAAAATATACTATCAAGGAATACGAGCTCAAATAAAGTTGATGAAAATCAAGCTGTCATGAAACATCCAAACCTTTATATAATTCACAGATCAAAAGGTGATGGTGGACAGAAATTAAATTTATTATTACTTAAAGATGATGATAAATTTCATTATACTGC
>MQRL01647772.1:0-10930 GCA_001938525.1 Dugesia japonica
AAAAATTAACAAATTACATGAATTTCTTACTATTGATCTTCAACTCTTAATTACCCTAAAAATTACTATTTAAAACTAACACTGTTTTTATATCTTTTATGGAATATTCAAACAACAAAAATTTTCACTTGTCATATATTCCTCACAAATGGGATTACAAGAAATCATTTGATTGAATCAAGAATACAATTCATAAAAATTACAAGCAAAGTAAGATAAGAACTAATAGTTCAATCCAATTGTTTAGTGAAAGAGTGAAATTTAAATTAATAATAACCAAGTTATATTAGACAAACCAAATTTTCTTAATTATTTTACAAAAATTACTTAAAATAAAATGTAGTTATTAAAATTTTTCAAAAGAGAAGTTGGAGAAAACAAACTAATTGTATACAAACAAGATTTAGGGCTTTATATAGCAAGTAAAAATAGTATATAAACAAATGAAAATTCCAATTTGGTTGTTGCTTTTCAGTGGTAGTAATTATTGAGAAACAGTATAAGTGATGTTTAGAAATCTGCAGCAGAATTGTCAACGGTATAGATACTTGAACCTTGTTCAAGTTTTTGTATGAACTCTGAAAAAGTGGTTCGTAGATTATGCATATCTGGGAAACTTTTTAATTTTTGGTTTAATATTTGGTATAATAATTTAAAATAATAATAATTATAATAATTTGGTATTATATTATATTGTATTAAAATTTATTCGAGAAATATTTTAAAAATTATTTCAAATATTTTTATTGAAAAAAAATACATTAGAGATTTTTAAAATAGAAAACATTTTTTAAATGAAATTTGATTTAAATAATTATTATATATTATATTATGTAAAATTTTAAAAGTATATAATTTTTTTAAAAGGTAATTGAATTAATTTGAAAATCATTTTCAAAAATTATGAAAAATAATTGAAATGTATATATTTAGAAAAAGAAGTTTATGTATTTTTAAAAAAAAAGAAAATCGATATATTTAAAATTAGTTTTTAATTTCTTAGATTATTTGTTTAAATACTATGGATTATCTTAGCATCTTTTTAACTTTAATCAAACACTTGTAATAATAAGTAAAACTTTTGGAAAATTGTGAATTTTTAAATTTAACTAATAAACTCAATTGCCAATTACTTTGTGTTTTAACCATTCAGTAAACAAAAAAAACATAAGTAATAGGGTACTCATGGTACCGGGGTAACACAAGGACGGATCACGGGGCGAACAAACCCCAAAATTGGATCTAGAAAAGGATATTTAATGATAAAGAATGACTACTCACATGAATATTATGATGGCAGTATTGTTGGGGTGAAACTCAAGGAGAAGAATTACTGAAAAACCTAGGAAACCCCAAATAAATGGAATATGTTTTAATAAGGGATAATAAAATTAGGACTAATAGAAAATATAATTTTAATTAATTGTGCCAGAAAATAATTCAAAGGAGCTGAAATTAAGGAAAATTAATGAAGATATTTATTAAGAAATAAAATTTAAAGAAGGACCAATTATAGAAAAATTATTTTAGAAAAATAAATAATTAAAATGAAATGGAATAAATCGCATTAGTAAAAATAATTAATAAGTTAATTAAAAAAGATAAAAAACAAAGGCCAATTAGTGAAAAGAAAGAAAAAGCAAATAACTTTGCTCAGAATAATCGGAAAATATCGGGACAAAAACAATGATTAGAATTCGGAAATGGAGTACGATTTTGCTAATTTCAAAAATGAGAAACCTTCAAGAAAACCAGGGAAAAGATTTGAAGAATAGGCTAATAAGGAACCAGAAAAAAATACTTAGAACAAGGCATTAAAAATCAGGTGGTTTTGCTGAAAATACTCACTAATAAGGAACAAAGAACATGACAGAAAATTTACAAATTAAAAACAAATCAAAAAGCAAAGAAAGAATTTTAAAATAGGTCTCCAATCAGAAGGAAGTCGGGTTGCAAAAATAATGCTATAAAAAACCCACTAAATTTAGATTTTTTATCAATTTTTAGTCAAGTTATCTGAGCGTAATTGAGACAGAAATTTCCGCCTTAGAAAAAAATATAACCACTACTAATTTATTTCTTGTAAATGAAATTAAATGTTTAGACTCGTTTATCGCAAAAATCAAATCATTAGGAAATTATAAGTTGTGTTTAAAAAAAATGTCCATTGCTAATACCACGACCAAAGTAGCATTCTTGAACCAATATATTGCGGATCTAGAAGCTAGACTCAACATCCTGGTTATCAACCAATGGGATGCCCAGGATGACGAAGCTGCTTTCGATTTTAATAACGAATCTGTGGACCAACAATAGATGAAAATTTTAATGTAGAATAAATGTATTAACATAACCACTCTTGTCATATTGTCTTTTATATAGTTAAAATAAGATAGATAAAAAACCAGAATAAAATGAATGCGAGCATGCACTCAAAATACGTGTTACGAGTCACCGGTTCCATTCCAAAAATCTAGCACAGGAACCTAGATCAAATGCTTAGTTGGGTTTTACTGGGCGAACGATCCCCAGTCATAAATCAAAATCACCAATCCAGATAGAACCCTAACAGTATGATAAAGTAAAGACGAAATGATTGAAAACAATTTTGTATCTAATAATCAAAATGAAATGAGAAAAATAATAGAAAAAATATTAAATACTAAAAAAGATAAATTAAATAAATTTTACAATAAAAATTAACATCAAATCGAAATTTTTTAAATAAATTAATTTAAAGCATTACGAATAATTTTTAAGAGGTATAATAATTTATTTATTATAAATATCTATGAATATTTTATTTTTTTAGAAATGAAACGATCAGTGCAACACTGTGTTATTATGGGCATACAAAAAGGAATGTCCAAAAAATTCTCATGTGAAATGTTGTACATGATACAAGAAAGGGCATTTAAGTAGAAATTGCCCAGACAAGAATACACCAAAATGTTTTGGGTGTGGTAAGATTGGTCATATCAAAAGAATATGCACAGAAATTGCATTTGGTAGATGTGAAAGACCAGGTCACAGAGCAGAAAAATGTTATTTGAACATTAATAAACATAGATTAGAAGAAAGAAAATACAATTGTAAAAGCGGACAACAAACAAAAGATTAGAGTCGGACAAAAGCAATTCATATCATTCGAGAAGAGGATGATGAAGAAAAAGAAGATATATTTTCTGGGAGCATAATAGCAAATGAATATCAAATAAGAAAATACCCAAAAAGCAGGGCTTCATCAGTAGAAGAGTTGGTCGGAGCCATTCATTAAACGAGATACCGTTTGAATATCCTAAAGAGACCGAGAAATGAGATGAGACGAGTAAAGTGGGAGAAAAGGTTAACAGATTCTTAAAAAGAGAAAGTTTCAATGATGCAAAGTTAACAAAGCAGAAATGATAGGAATAATTGAAGAGAAATTGAATGTAGAAATTTTGTATGATAAAATGGAAGGGATACCGAGCATTTCAATGATTATCAAGGGATAACAGTTTGATTGTTTGTTGGATACAGGAGCAAGAATAAATGTAATGAGCATGAAAGGATTTAATAGATTCGGAGAAACAATGTTAAAGAAAAGCGAGGAAAGATTGCATTGCGCAAATAAAAGTTCATTGGAATGGATTAGAAAGATACGTGCCGAAGTTGCAGTTTCAGAGGTGTGCAAGGAAATACTATTTATAATAGTAGAGAAATTAATACCAGATCTAAATGGTGGAGTGGAATTTCAAAATACCTTTAGGTATCATCTGCAAAAAAAGTGCAGGGTAGACATCAATAATCATCGAGAAAAATTTATTTGCAACATCGAGGCAAAATTTGAAAGACAAATACAGACGGGTGAACAATTGAGACATGCAATGGAAATTCTAGAAATTAACAAAGATTGTAGATTGACTGCGATTATTCAGAATAATGAAGATGTATTTATGGCGGATAAATGGGACATTAGATGTACACACTTAACAAAGCATCAGATAATCACTAAAGAAGGTCCAATCAACATAAAACCGTATCGTCAACCAATGAATCTAGAGGAAAAGATTAAAGAGGCCATCAAGAATTTGTATGATAATGGTATCATTTGAAAGTGTAATTTGCAATGGAATACACCATTAATCTGGGTTTGGAAAATGGAAAAAAGGATATACGATTATGCTTAGACTTTAGACAGCTCAATGCAATAACAGAAAGACAACAGTTTCCTATGCGGACGAAATGCTAGATGCTTTGGAAGGTATGCAGTATTTTAGCTCAATAGACTCGGGAAATACATTTTACCAAATAGAACTCAGTGAAAATTCTCATGAAAAGACGACTTTTTCGACCAAACAATGACAATTTTGTTTCAATAGAATGCCTTTTTAAATTACAGCAGCACCAGGTACGTTCTAGGAAATGATTAATAAAGTAATCAGAAAAATAAAAGGAGTTATGGTTTATCTAGATGATATTCTCATATAGGAGCAACACTATGAAATAATCAATAGAATATTAACAGAAATTAAGAATGCTGGTCTAAGAGTTAATCCGAAGAAATGCCAATTCATGCGAAAGAGATCAAAGTTTTGGGACACGTTATCAGTAAAGAAGGTGTCAAAACAGATCCAACTCAAATAGAAGCAATTAAGAACTTTGGTGAACCAAAATGCGTTAAGAAAATGAGAAACCTTTTAGGAATTTGCAACTACTATCGCAACGTTATTAAAGATTATTCGAGAAAAAGCTAGATAGTTGGAACAACTGTGTAGTGGGCCAAGTAACAAGAAAGTTGAATGGGCGAATAAATTAGAAGAAGTTTTTAATGGAATGAAAGAAACACTAATGATGCCTCCAATATTATGTTTTCCAGATATAAATAGAGGGTTTAATTTGGAAACAGATGCGAGTTTTGATACGATTGGAGCAGTAGTATCTCAAAAGAACAACAATAAACAAGAAAGAGTAATTGCACATGGGTCACACGCAATGACGAGCCATGAGAAAGGATATTGTACGACACGGAAAGAATTGCTCCTAATTTACTACTTTTGTATTCATTTCCAACATTACTTATATGGAAAGAGATTTATCCTCAGAACAGATCATAAAGCCATCACTTTTATGCTAAATACCAACATGCCAATTACATCACAGTTTCAAACCTAGATTAATTATTTAAGCAGTTTAGATATAAAATTGGAATATATAAAAGGATCGCTTCATACAAATGTGGATATGTTATCAAGCAGTAAATGCGATACATGTGCACAATGTCTAATGTCACACGAGGATCCCAAAAGTAGAAAATTAAAAACAAGGATGTTAAATACAGTAGATATTCATTAAGAACAAGGCAACTTTGGTGAGAATAATGAAGGAACATGGATCCCTGATGATAAAATAGAAGAAGTTATAATGAGGGTACACTATCTTTTGTGTCATACTAAAGCAGAAAAGATAGCAGCGTATATGAAGCATAAATATAACGCGAAATGTTTTGTGGATCAAAGTAAAAGATGTTTTCCAAAGCTGTATAACATTCCAGAAAACTAAAGTGTTGACAACAAAAACGAAGAAAGAAATAAAAAAGATGCAGCCAGCAAAAATGTTTGAACTATTATTTATAGATGTGTTTGTACCATTGACGGAGACAAAAGGTCGGAAAAAATATGTTCTCGGTATAATAGACCAATGCAGTAAGTATATAGCATTAATAGCAATGACAAAACAAGATGAAGATACCATACGAAAAGTAATATTGGACAAGTAAATATTAAAGTTCGGTTGTCCGAGAGAAATCCGAGTTGATTGTGGAAGAGCATTTGAGTCTAAATCAATTAAAGATTTCGCAGCTGAACATGGAATTACTCTCAAGTTTTCGAGTTTATATCATCATAACACAGATAGGCAAATCGAGAGGCAATTTAAAAATATGCAGGATATGATTATTGCAACGCTTACAGAAAGGAAAACTTCTGATTGGGGGGATGTATTGCCAGGGATAGAATTTACCTTAAATGCTACAAAACAGAAAACTATCGGGAATAGCCCTGCTGAAATCATATTTGGGAAGAGAAAAAGCAGTGAAAAATGGAATGAAACCAATAATCAAAGAGTGCATAAAGAACAAGAGGAAGAAATATTAACCAAAAAACAATTCGACATCGGTGATGAGGTCTTAGTGAAAGCTGAAACAATAACCAAGGTCCTTATAAAGTGCCGTATAAGATCAAGAGGAAGATTCATGACAGACGTTACATCCTGGAAGATACAAACCGAAAAAGTCACGAAAGAAACATAGTGAAGATCAAAAGATTTCTTGAAAGAGGGATGTGAGTATGTATTAAAAAAGTTCAAATTTTTGTGTGGTTGGTGATCGTTTTTCTTGAAATCTTTTTTGAAAAAGATTTAAATTGAAATGAAAAATTAAATGACGAATAAGTAATTGTTTTAAATTCTGAAATTAAGTTTTAATAAATAAATTGAAAATTTAATATAAAATCTGATTTAAAAAATCAAATTTTTTTAAATAGATTTTAAAAAATCTTAGGAAGCGATCACCAATTTAAAACAGGAATTTAATTTGTTTAAAAAAACAATTAGTGTTGTGATAGTTTTTATTTTAATAATTTTATGGAGTTGAATTCTGATGTTAATGATTCGACGAGCTTTCCAAATTCACCTAACACCCTGATTTTACAATTTTTCAAAAAACAAAATCAAGATAGCATTACAGAATCAGAAAATATAAAAGCAGTAAAAGCGATTTTGTTTGAAGAAACATTTTCTTTCCAACTATCACTGTCTCCATAGAACATAATATTCGTTTCAGAGGAAATCTCAAAATGGGCTAAATATTTGACCATTAGTTTAGCTAAATTTGATTTTCTAATTTTATTGCATTGCCAAGTTTCCATTCTTCACTTATTTTTACCTTTGAGTAAAATGTTTCAAAAAATTTCCAATCATTTAATACGTACTAGAAATTCACACAATAATTTACTTGATACTTTAAAAAACGAGAGAAAATTGTAATTCCTTGTTTTATACAAATTTTGAAATTGTTACAATTATAACTAAATCACTTAATATAGAAATCGAAGTTACAAGACAAATGAAACGGCAATTGAACAGAAATATTATTCATGATTTTGTGCCGGAAGATTTTTACAGAAAGAGTGTATATATTCCTAGGCTAGATAACATTATTGCAGATAAAATGAATATGTTTTTAGAGAAATTAATCAATTTTGTTGATTTAAATATTTTAATAAGAAATAACTTAATAAATACTGACGAAACTTTTCTGAAAACAAAAATCAATCAGATATCTAATCACTTGGTCGAAATCTTAGGTAAAGATAAAGTAAATTTAAGTTATCAACTAAATAGTGACATTTTATTATTGAAGTAATTCATTCAATTCGAAACTTGTCAACTTTAGAAGAAACGCTTTTTTATCTTGACGAGAATATTTATCCAATAATATTTTCAATGTTATCTATCAATTTTGTGTTACCTGTTAAAGTGGCTTCAGAGGAAAGAAGTTGGTCATGCTTGAAAAGAATAAAAACCTACTTTAAAAATAAAGTAGGTAAAGATAGATTGTTAGGTTTAACGTTATTAAATATTTATAGAGATAAAGATGTTAAAATTGATGATGTAATACATTTATTAGCCAATATCGGAAAAAGGAGGCTAGACTTAAAAATAAAATTAAAGTTTATTTAATTTAAACCAAGAAAATTTATCTTTAGTTTTGATTACAATAGTATGTCGGTAAATTTATTGTTATATACGTATATTATGGGTGTAATATTTTTGTTCAGTGTTGCAAGGTAATGGTTTGTAACTGCTATTATAAGTGTTATGTGTATAAGTCTAATATTTATTAAGAATTTAAGTGTTTCATGTAAATAAAAATTTTTGATGAATTAATTAATTTTTTTATTAAAATAAAAATTTTGTTATAATTTATTTATATCGCCTCCATAAAAATTCTTGAATCGTCACTGGTAACATAAGTATTTTATATTATAAACTGATATTAATTTCTAAAAAAAAGAATCCGAACTATTTTCTTTTACGAAATTACAATTTAATAAACTATAGTTAGAGTTAATTTCAGTTTAAATATTTATTATACCAAAGAAATTATAATAAATTCCATATTTTCGTCATATACTTTAGCACTCCTAGATCTCGATTGAGTATCTAGAGTGCTATGTTTTCCTTTGGCTAGCCAACTGCAAACATATATTTTGGAATCAAATAAAGTGAGTTGAGGACTTACAAGTTTTATAAATAGCAAATTCGAGAAATTTCTTGTCAATAAAGACTAATGTGTTGGTGTAACTATTAAATTAATAGCTGAAAATCCTCGCTCACATTATGTACTTGAAATCGCTATTGTAGATATTGCTGTAAAAGGTTAATTTAAATTTGTACGAATTTCACTGCCAGTCGTATTTATGAATGTTCAAAAATCTATCATTGCAGTTTATTGATTTATTATAAATCTGTGTAACATCAAACAGACCTTTTCTTCGCCGTGCCGTAGGCCACATTTTTAAATTTTAGTCTACATACTCGAATTAAGGTACAATACTTTAAACTCTGCCAGTAATTTTTCAAATTATCATAGTGTCAATTACAAACATTCTTGAACGAAGGTTATTGGTCAAACTCCTATAAAATTGACCACAATATATTATAACTTCTGTTTTATTTCCAGTTACAAGCTCAACACCACGAATACTATTCTTTTTCACTGCGGCTGTTGCTTCAAAATAATACTTTCTACCATTGATTCAAAAATTCGAGCTTGTAAACATATTTCCTAGTGATCTGTAATTACTGTACATTTTCGTTTTTCCAGTTTTAAAGATAAATGCGATAGCTCTATCATGACATCATAAATAAGTCCATGATTCTGTAAAGCAATTGATGTTATTTTCAAAGCTAATCAATGAAACTTAGCTTTTCCGTATTCGTCTCTTCTGGTATCTTTTGAAGCTTCAGAAAAATGCCTAAATAGAGCAGGATAATCTATTCAAAGAGCTTTTACGGTTCTTGAAGAGGATGAAACTCAACAAACGTCTAAAATTCGTCCAAATGTCAACATAACTTGATCAACTGATTTCGAACATACTTTTAGTTCTTATTGGTACTTATGGATAGAATGAAATGACGTACGTATTTTATCAAAAATTGTTCTAAGATAATTGACACCAATAATTTCTTTCATTGTATCACCAACACATAATTTTAGTTGGTGGTTCAAACAATGTCAAATTATAAGATTAGGGTACTTCCCCAGAAACAATTTAGCAACTCATGATTTACTTCCCAGCATAAATGCAGAACTATCGCAAGTTAAGGAAACAAGACACTCTTGTAAAATAGCTTCAGTTAGTCCAAGGATATTTAATTTGATGAAGTGAAGTTTATTCATCTAAACTTATTCCAAGTTTGGGCTTTCTATAACCTATTCTCTTTAAAAGAGTTCTTTGCATTTGTTCAGAAATGTGCATTAAAACATTTGCGCTAGTAAAATTTGAGTGTAAAGCCTTTCCCACATCAACGCCATTGAGAATTCGTACATCAACCTCGAACCCATTTGATCGATGGTTTAACTTGGCTTGTTTATAAGCCATACGAAACATTCGTTCTGTAACACCGAATTTGTTTATGCATATCTGCTAAAACACCTGCCATTATATTTTTTATCCCGCGTGGAAATATCAAAATAGTTTTTAAAGTCTTTGGATGATAATTGTTCCGTCACAAATTTGGTTTCAACCACATTCACTTCACCAGTTCCACTTGCCTCTTCATATACAATATTTATTTCAATTTTAGGATTTTCCTTTGTTCTTTTAGTATGACCAAAATATTCCAAAAAATTGTTTTTTTGAGATATTTTTGTAAGTTTTCATTAATTTTTCAAATAGGAAAAATTAGTCATACAACCTTTTCTACATACATTTTGTATGTCGAACAAATAATGAAATTGGTTTCCAATACGACGGACATAAGAAACAGAAAATGCAAAGAATTCAAAATATACACTACAAATAAAATACTTAAATTACACAAATATAGGAAATATAAAAAAATATAAGAAATACTATAAAATATTAAATAAATTAAGAAATATAAAATATTAATAAAAGAAATACTATGAAAAACTACAAATATAAAATATTTACGAAACAGCGGAAACCTGAAAATATATAAGAAACTGTAAAATACTCAAAATAAAAGAAGACAATTTTTAATTACTAGTAAAATTTTATATAATACAAAATAACAATAATTCTCTATTAAAAAAATCTAAATCACTAAACGCAAGCTGACTGATATCGACAAAAACCAAAATCATAGTGACAATATGAATTGGTTTCTATAATATTTTTGAAACATATAACCTACAATGTGAATTAATTTGAATTTCTTTTATAAAATATTCAAATTGCAAAAAATAATATGTACAAAATACAATTTTTTAAATAACCAAAAAAATTATATTTTATTTTTTCGTTGATAGGAAGGGAATGGAAATAGGAATTAAAAAACAAAACTTAATAAGAAAATATTTCACGTAATGTTTTTAAAAAAGAACCGGAAACGTTGTTCCGGGCGAAATTAAGCGTAATTATAAGTCATATATTTTATACATAAAAATAAAATTCAAATGGTAAATTATATTTTATTATGTTCAATAATTATTTGAAGCTAACCTAATTTGCTAATTAGTTCTATTTGAAACTTTGTGGAAGGCATGGTGCATGAAATTTATATAAAAACTTTAATTTTCTGATTAGACATTTCAATAAGTAAATAGTACAATTTATTTTTTGGTGATTGTTAGGTTAAGATACAACACCAATCTATTATAAATATTTATTAGATATCAAAATATATTTTGAATCACTTCTGA
>MQRL01647871.1:4303-14637 GCA_001938525.1 Dugesia japonica
GTAAATATAGTTTTTACTTAAAAAATTAATGAATACTTTAAAATAGTTTATATATTTAAATAATATCAAAATTTAAAAATACGCCATATTATAACAAATGTATTTTAATAATTATACAATAATTATTTGTAATAATTTTTTAATGAATAATGATAACAGTATCATCAGGAAGTGTAATTCTCAATGAAATACGCCATTAATCTGCGTTTCGAAAAAGAAAACATAGAATATACGATTATACTTAGACTTTAGACAGCTCAATGCAATAACAGAAAGACAAGCTTTTCCTATGTCAAATGCGAACGAAATGGAAAGATTCTCAAGAGAAAACGGCCTTTTCGACCAAACAATGGCAATTTTGTTTCAATAGAATGCATTTTAGAATTGCGGCAGCACCAGTTACGTTCCAAGAAATGATGAATAAAGTAATCGGGAAAATAAAAGAAGCGATGATTTATGTAGACAATATTCTCATATTTATCGAAAAAAAGGAACGACATTATGAAATAATCAATAAGGTATTGACAGAAATTAAGAATGCTGGTCTAAAACTTAATCCAGAGAAATGCCAATTCATGCGAAAGATGATCATATTTTTGTTACATGTTATCAGAAAAAAGGTGTCAAAACAGAGACAACTAAAAAAGAAGCAATTAAGAACTTTGGTAAACCAAAATGCGTTAACAAGATGAGAAACCTTTTGGAAATTTGTAATTACTATAGCAAGTTTATTAAAGATTTTTCAAAAAAATCTAGATTGCTGGAACAACTGTGTAATGAGCCAAATAACAAGAAAACGGAATAGGCAAATGAATTGGAAGAATATTTTAATGGAATAAAACAAGCACTAATGATGTCTCTAATATTATGTTTTCCAGATATAAATAGTAGATTTATTATGGAAACGTATGGGAGTTTTCAAACGCAGTACTATCTTAAATAGAAAACAATGGACAAAAAAGAGTAATTGCGTATGGATCACACGCAATGACGATTCATGAGAAAGAATATTGTACTACGTGGAAAGAATTACTCACAGTTTACTACTTTTGTATTTTTTTCAAAAAATATTTGTATGGGAAGGGATTTATCCTCAGAACAGACCCTAAAGCCATCACTTTAATGCTAAATACCAAGAAACCGATTGTATCAAAGTTTCAAACTTGAATTAATAATTCGAGCTGTTTAGATAAAAAAAATTGGAATATAGAAAAGGATCGCTTCATACAAATGCGGATATGTTGTCAAGGAGTAAATACGATTAATGTGCACAATGTAAAATGTCAGATGAAGATTCCAAGAGTAGAAAATTCAAAACAAAGATATTAAATATAGTAGATATTCAAGAGAAACATGAAAATTGTGGGAAAAATGATGAAGGAACATGGATGCCAGATGATAAAGCAGAAGATGTTATATGCTGAAGCAGAAAAAGTTGCAGCGTATATGAAGCATAAATATAACGCAAAACATTTGTGAAGCAAAATACAAGAAGTTGTCCGAATCTGTATAACAAGCTAGAAAGCTAAAGTGTTAACATAAACACGAAGGAAGAAACGAAAAAGACACAGCCAACCGAAATGTTTGAGTTGTTATTTATAGATGTGTGTGGATCACTGCAGGAGACAAGTTTTCGAAAAAGAATTGTTCTCGGTATAATATATCAATGCAGTAAGTATTTAGCCTTGATTGTAATTAAAAAACAAGCGGAAGATACCACAAGGAAGGCAATAATGGAGAAGTGGATATTAAAGTTCGGGTGTCCGAGAGAAATTAAAGTTGATTGTAGAAGAGTATTTAAGTCTAATACAATTAAAGATTTTGCATGCAATTACTCTCAGGTTTTCGATTCCATATCATCACAAATGGACAAATCAAGAGACATTTTAGATCTATGCAAGACATTGCCGGAGATAGAATTTACCTTGAATGCTACAAAACAGAAAACCATTAGGAAAAACCCTGCCGAAATTGTATTTGGAGAGAGAATCAGCAGAGAAAAATGGTACGAAACAAATACTCTAAGAAAGCACAAAGAACAAGATAAAGAGATATTGACCAAAAGAAAATTCAAGGTTGGTGATGAGGTCTTAGTGAAAGTTGAAACAAGATCATTATGATGTAACCTATAAGATCAAAAGAAAGGTTCACGACAGACGTTACATCCTTGAAGATACAAACGGAAAAAACATCGAAAGAAATATAGAGAATATCAAAGAATTTCTTAAAAAGAGGGATGTGAGTATGTTTTGAAAAGCGAGTTGAAATTTTTGTGTGATTGGTGATCCTTTTACTTAAAATCTTTTATTTAGAAAAATGTAAATTATAGATGAAAAATTTAATTAACGAATATTTGGTTTTGAATTTAATAATAAATTGAAATTTTGGATGAACGAATATTTTGTTTTAAATTTTAATAATAAAGTAAAATTTTTAAATAAATTAAAATAAATTTTAAATAATTTGAAAAATGATAACTAATTAAAACATGAGATTTTAATTTGTTTGAATAAACAAATAGAGTTAGTTAGTTTTAGTTTGTGAATAAATTTTCTATGCAATCAAGTTTTGATATTAATGATCCGATAAGTACTTCAAACTCATCTGACAAAAGTCATCAAGTTTTTGATATTACTTGATAAAGAAGTAAAACATAGTATCAAAATTTTTATAATTTACATGCGAGGTATCATAAGACAATTTACTTGTAACAAAAAGCGTGTATTTAATAAAATACTAGATAAGCCTCCAACAAAGAAAATCAAACAAGAATTAATTGTAACTGAGGATGATTACGTCATCAAATATGCAAAAATCATCAAAAGATGAAGTCAGCAAAGATGATGTGACTTTTTGAAGACGATGTGGTCATCGTAAATCATGAGATTATCAATGATGAAGTGATGATAGAACCAAAAACGTTCACTCCATCCTATTTAATATATGCTAATTTTGAGTCAGTATTTCCAACATATGAAAAACACACACACACACACACACATATATATATATATATATATATACTAAAACATTAATGATTTGTTCCAATGCTAAATTAAAACAGATTTTTCAAAAAAAAAACAATTTATAGTTTCTAATGAATTTATTTATTCTATATAGAATATTATAGTTAAGAAATAATTAAAATTAAAATAAGACGTAACAATTAATCTTATTTTCCTCAGATTAAATAAAAATCATATATTTAAGAAAATCAGAATCTAGCGCTATTGGAAATTTTTGATTGGACGATGCAACATTTGTTCGATTTTTAAAATAAAATTTTTCTTTTACAGAAGTTTTATCAAACTTAAATCAAGTGATGTAAATTCTTACACATAATTGTAAACAAAAATCAAAATAAACTGTAATAATTTTGTTGTTTGACATTTAGACATTAAAGAAATGTTTCAGCTACACACAGTGAAAGTAAAAAAAATGATTTATATTTATATAAGATTCCAGTTATNGTTTGGTTATTTTTAACGCCATTGGAAACGGCGCAAAACTATTAGCCGATGTTTTTTCGTCGCAATGTTAAACGTCGCAAAGTGAGGTATTAGTGGATATCTATATACCAGGTTTATAGAGACTGCTCAAATAACTAAATCACGTTTAGTTTATACAAGAGTAAAAATTATGTTTGACTTTGAAGTGTGTTTAAACATTTTCATTTCATAAGTTTTCATTTTCATAAGGGGTGAGGTGATGGGCCACTATTTGCCTACTGCGCTTTGACACTTTTTCAACTGGTATGGCAGTCAATTTATTCTCACAAACAACTCCAACAATATTTGAATTCCCAAGGATAAGCTCAAGTGAAATTCCAACAAATAACTCTAAATTACAAAGTTACAATACGAACATCCACCAATCATTTATTGCATTAATTATGCACTTCACTCGGTATGTTGGTAACCAAATAGATTTTTTGAAATGTTGCCATAGGTCACTTAATTTAATACGTATTTTGATTATATCACTTTCTTTTCAGCGCAGAACAACGCAATAACAATCATCTTGAATGAACCACATGTGCATTTAATGAAAATTTAATAAAACTTCGATTTCAATAAAATACACACAAAAGCTAAGCAGGAAAAACATTCGATAATATTAAATATTTTACATATATTAATAATTGGTTTAAAAACAGTAGCTAATTTAATTTTTTAGTTTTCAAATTTTAAAAATTACCAATAGTATGAGTTCGTTTATTTGATAAATTCAAAAATATATAATTCAGCTAAAATTATTATAGTTGTTTATAATGATATTCTATACTTATCGAATCAATGAGTTCGTAGTATTGGTTTAAGTAATGATTTGGCAAAAATGAAATAACAAACACCAAAACATTGTATTTTTGCAAGAGCAAATTTCCAAATGATAATTGATGGAAATGATGATGAAATACACAAGTTTGTGTTGAAAAAGAATGTCATGATATGAATTTTATTAATGAAACTGAGAATGTTCAGTAAATTGAGAAATGAAAATGTAGAAATTAAAACTAAAAATAAACAAACCAAATACAATTTTAGAGAAAAGTATAATTTCAACCGGAACATAAAGGTGAATGGTATTTTATCAAATTATTAATAAGTCGGCGTGTTACAGACGACTAGCTGCACTTGACTTTTTAAAGTATAAAATTACAATTTTTTAAGTTTCTTTTCTAATTGAATTTTCATATTGTATTAATGTTGGTTTTGCTTTCTGAGGTAAAATAAGATTTATAATAAATTATCTACTGAAAATTGCAAGTAGAATAGAAGTATAGCGTTACACACAGAAGAACAAGCATATTATGAAAAGTACATAATTATATCTAAAAAATTAGATTACCAATTTCTAACTGACAATTTAGTATAAACAGTTATAATTATTTACATTCCTGCTGATTTGTTTAACTAATATTCACAAAACATCGAAAGCTTATTAATAAATTTCGTAATTAATTAGACATGCATTCTAGTGGGTTTTATTTTTAAAAATAAGATAACAAAGGAATGAATTTAATACTAAAAATAATGTATAAATGTCAAAACTTCAACGAATATTTATACAACAATACAAAATTAATCTAAATAAGCAAAAATGTTGGGGAAAATACCAAAAAACATCCTAAAACAGTCATTATCAAAATACAAATTTAACAAATCAACTGGTTATCTGGCAATATTCAAAGGTTTATTTTCAATAAAAAAATCATGAGCTAATTCCAAATTTTTAAAAATTTTATTCCTCAGAATTAACAGTGGAATCTGCATTTTGATTATTTATTTTAGCATTTAGCTTCGTAAGAATATTCTGAAAACAATCTTTACCCATGTAGTCTATTTCTCCTCGTTCCCACTGCTGCCGATGATTATTTTCAATTTCTTCTTCTTTTTCCGAATCCGACAATACCGGAACATTTTCAACTTTTTCTTCTTCATCTGTTGGAATATTGGCGTCGTAATCAGATTTATGATCAACGGATACAGTTTCATTTAACAAACTCTGGAAGTTAATAGAAACTTGAAAACAATTTTTATTAATTAATAATATAGATATACCATTGTATCAAAATACTCAAGATTTCGAAATATAAAAACACTAAATTTGTATTAAGTAAAATAATTTTTTATGATATGTAAAAGTGCAAATACATTAAATATCCAAAAAAAAATAAAAAATGCAAGTGAATTTTTATGAAAAATTTTATATAAAAGAATCTTCCAACGCTTTATACTTATAAATCATATAAATGCATGTCTTTCATTTTATACTTGTTTTCATATTTACAAAATTATTTTGCCAAAGAAAATATTTTCATTATGTATATTGAAGAAACTATTAAAATGTAAAAATGATTCACATTTCAATGATATTTATAAAAAATACATTAAGAAAATAAAATTTTCAAAGATAACATAATAGTAATAACATTTCAATGATTTTAGAGTGAAGAGTCACTTTCTGAATTCCCTTGCTTCTCTAAATTATCAAATTTTAAAATTAGAGTTGTGTGAAGGTAAATTTGAATTTGAATTTTTTTAATTTGTGAATCAAATAAATTTATAGAACAGTAAATTACCTGTTCATGCTTTTGATTATCATCTGAAGGATACTCCGAAATGGAAACGTAATTTGGAATATCGTTTGGCATATTATGATAGCCACCAGAAGTGGTTTCATTGCTGCATTCATGAACATTGACAACTTGATGCTAAAAATATTTTATATTCTATTTTAAATACCAAATTTATAGAAATATAAAACAAACTGAAACAATAAAATTTGACTGCCAGCTTTTGTGACATACAATATAAAAGTAATATGACTAAAAGATTAATTCATCGTTCTTGGTCTCTCTCTTTTACTTTTATCAAAGCAGACAAAAGTCTAAATAAATTAATTTCCTTACTTCATAATAATGGGTATTGTAAATTGTTCACGGACAAATAATTTTTTGAAACTTTGAATAAACTAAATGGTGATTTCTCTCGTGTTGACGTATGTGAGGTTGTAGAAACAGATCCTAAAATGATTTTATCTTTACCTTATTCTGAAGGCTTTAAAAATTTCAAACTTTCAATTGAAAATGCTTTTAAGAATATTTTAAATATAAAGGTTGTATCTCAATCTCATAATGTTAAAAATATCTCTTATAATTAATCTATAACCTCTTTAAGCTTGTGCTTTAATCTGGTCTATCAATTTAAATATAATGGATGTAACACCGCATACATTGGAGAGACTTCCCGTCATCTCTGAGCCAGAGTACAAGAGCATAGTCGAAATAGTAATATTGTCGAGCATAGAAGAAAATGTTTAAATTCAATGGGGTTTTCTTATTTTAAAATCTTGTGCAGTCGATTTAATAATTATTCAGAGAGTAATGTTCGAAGCTTTGTTGATAAGGACGTTAAATCCTAAAAATAATTTTCAGTTGACAGATTCAACATCGCCCTTAAATTATTTTGTTGATTATAAAGAAAGAACCATCTATTTAGTGAGGTTAGAATTTTTACATTACCCTGATAGCATTGCAAGTGATTCCAAAGCTAATAATTATAGTACTTTTAACATAACTTATAAATAAGCTTTGAAAAAGCACACAGTTGAATTATTAGAACGTTTAACATGAAATAAGTAAAAGAATATCCAAAAGATTTCATACAAATCAATTAAATTTAGTACAAAAAACAAGCCTGAGTCTAACATCAAAGGTATGATTCATATACGATGGAAATTAATTTGTTAGCAATACAATAGATTAAAGAATCCTTGAATTAATAATTTAAATCGATTTCCAAAACTAGCGATGAAACTGACAGAGTATTTTCAACTGCAGGATTGTTTTGTACTGAAATAATATCAAGCCTTGAAGATGTGACTCTGGATAGTTTGTTTTTTTAATGGAAATGAAAAAATATTTTACAATTTGTATTCTAATAATGCCTATTCAAAATTTAGTACTGATTATAACATAATTAAACAATCATTCCAAATTAATATATCATTTAGTATTTAAAATAATAAATTAAATTTTTATTTTGTATTCTCAAGGATATATTTTTATTTTCAGATAATTATTATTATTATAAAATATTTTATGTATAATAAATCTAGTTTTCCGATTGATTGTTCTTTTTATCCAGTATTTAATTTCATGGTTATTTCGTAGAAATTTTGGTGTTTATAGTATGATCTTGAAATACATTTTTGGGTTTCATCCCAGCATTTATATGATTTTATGTACCAATTCTTTAGATTATTTTCAATTAAAATTTAGTCTGTTTTGAAATTTTCAAACTCGACTATACGAAATCCTACCGTTTGATTCTAGATAATATGAGGTATTGGTCTATTTTTATTTATATTTATATTTATTTATATTTTTATATCTATTATATTTTTAAAAGTATACCGATTCTCAAAATATATACTCTTGTAGTTAAATTATAAATATCACTATGGGTTTCGAAGTCTTTTTATTTGTAACTTAATTTATATCTATATAATTTGTTGAAAATATTGTATCTCATTAGATATATATTAAATATTCCAAAAACAACATAACGTATTCAATTTAATTTAATTTAAAGTGTTGTTTTAATACAATAAAAATTAGTTAGTAAAATCAACAATATTTAGAGAAATGTTTTACTTTGAAATAACTAAATTTCTTATCAAAATTATAGTGTTATGAACATATTTAAACTAAGTAAAAGTAAAAATATTTACTTCTTTGTGTTCATCGACACTTGATTCATTTNCATGAATTTCTGGAGCAGTGACATGACTTCTCGTCGGCGATTTATCACGACAATAAAATTTATCATTCCCCCAGTCTATTCTGTTGAAATCCTGTGTCTAAAATATCAATAAAGAAATAATAACATTAAGACTGTTTAAAGAAAAAAAGTAACATTTTTAATGTTCACAACAAAGTATGTATTTTAAAATAATGTAAACTAAATTTTCCAATTTTTATAACATAACTATTTATACATATTTCATAATTTTTTCAGACTAATTTCAATGCAAAGTCAAAAAATCTAAAAATTCTCATTCAAATCTCTAAAATTATTTTTAATGATTTATTGTTATTTATTTTTTATTTACAAATTTAGCTATATTTTATTTATTTATTCTTAATTTATACAACAAACATTATTAACAATAAATCAAAATATTTTAATATTACAAAAAATTAATTTTTGTATTTTTCAAATATATTATATTTGGATTTGCTAAATTTCTAGAGTTACTATTTACAGAGCTGGCCCAAACAAAAGCGAATCCCGGAGTAAAGTTTCCTAACGAGGCCTTTAAAGAAATATAAAAATTATCATAAATAGAATATAAAAACAATGTTTTAGTTTTAATATATACATATATTAATATTACACTAGAAAAACTTTTATTAATATAATTAATTATGTTTTAAATTATTAAGTTATTTATGATAATTTTTTTCAAAAACAAAAGATAAAAATAATTTATTAATAACATTTTATTTAAAAACGGGAACGACATTGGTCTTGTGCGGTCGCAAAGTTTGTACTGGCCTCCGGCCAGCCCTGATTATTTACAATAATTATTTTCAAAATTAGAATATAGCCTTATGCCATTAGTATTCCGCGCTTTTCTCCTTTCACATATTTTTTAAAACTATACTTTTTATGTACCTCAAAGTTAGATAGTTAATATCTATTTATAAACTCGAAAAATATGAAAAAAAATTCCAACAATATTTGAACATTTTCTAAGTCTAAATAAGCAATTTTATTTTGTTTGCTGAATTAATTAATGAAATATTTCCAAAAATACCTCAAAATCAAAATAATTTCAAAACTGCCTCTGATTTATTAAAAACTTATTTTCTTTAAATGAAATTTAATTAGTTTATTTATTTTTCACATATTTTTTACATTGATATATTTTTGAATTTATAAAAAATATAGAATTGTTCTTTATTATATTCAAATTGCTTTTAATATAAAAATTCTATATTTTTGTTACAAATTCAATTGAAAAATTTTGACGCGTGATAAAATGTTACAATTTCAAAAAAAATATGTTGTAATTATCCTAAAGAATTTGGAATCCCATGTGTTTGTCACTGCGGTGTTTGTCTACTTCTAAATGAATCTTCAAAAAACGTTTTGTCACGAGAGGCACCTAATTAGTAATATTAGGCAAATATGTCAAGGAGCTTTATATCTATCTGATACATCTGATCTGGAAGAGACCGGAACGCTTTTACATACTAAAGAGATTGGTTGAGGAAGACCAAAACAATAAAGTATTTGAAGTTCGGCCGAATCAACAAAATTTATTAGTAAATGCGGATGTTGTAGCCAAAGACGATCCTGTAAAATTATTTACTAATTAGTAACATTTAAAAAAAATTTAAAAAATAAGTTTTTAATAATTACAGGGTAATTTTGGAACTTTTAATTTTGAGGGGGCATTTTTGGAAATACCCCTTAACTAGTTTAATAAATTTTTTCATATTTCGGATTGGTTTAATATACAGATTTCATCCATGCATTCACACATGAGCATTTATTTATTTACATATTTATTTTTAAACCATTCTTTAAATTATTTTTTCTAAATTTAATTTTATTTAATTTATAATCTTTATAATATTAACACTAAAAATAAAATAAAATTCCAATTTTGAATTAAATCTAAATATTACATGATTTAATATTTTCTTGAAAAAACCTAAAATCGAAAATCTATTGTGAATGGTAGTGAATATCAAGATAATAAAAATAATAACAGTTCACCCATAACTCTGGAATTTCCTACAAAAGAAATATCTATTTTGA
>MQRL01647920.1:0-11650 GCA_001938525.1 Dugesia japonica
AGTCCGCCCTATTGACTTTTCAATAATATGCTTTATTGAGTTCATAGATCAAGAACTTGGCTTTTTTAAAAATTTACCAAAAGTGTGGTTTGATAAAGTTCTTTGTTTATATTTCATATTTCCAAGGTAATTTATATAGTTTAGAAAAGAATTTTTAATTTCTGTTTTTATTTTTCAGTATTAAGAAATATTAATGTAAATTTTAGAATTTAATTTATTGCAATTTGAAATTGTTTTAAAAGAAATTAGTAATGACAGAGTTACCACTCTTTCTTTGCTTGAGAAACAAAGCGTTATTTATTAAATTCCGTTGTACTTACTGCTCTCAATAATTTAACAAATAAATGATTTTAATAAAGATTACAATTATTTACTGGGAAGAAATATCAAGCATATTATCCATTAAATAATTTTTTTGGATTTATTCCATATTATAATAGATTATTATATATTGTATTTATACAAATATAATGTAATAGACAAATGGATGATAAATTATTATTTTATGGTTGTTAGGTTAAGATACAACGCCAATCTATTACAAATATTTATTAAATATCAAAATATATTCTGAATTACTTCTGATTCATCGATATATATATCAAATCTCAACTTTTGATTTCATTTATAATAGGTTAAATTATAATTTAATAATTTCCATTTCTTATTATTACATAAGATGGAATATTAATTATCTTTATATAGTAATATAGATCGAATAACTAAAAATAAACTAATTCATTTTTAAATCGAATATCTGGTTATCAATCAATGGAAACAGGAACTAATTATTAAATTAAAATGGCAAATTTAGCATATAAACCAAGATGTATTTAAATTGTATTTAAACCAACAAAAATATCATTTGAAAAAAATGATAATTTATTTATACAACAAAATACTTTAACTACAAAGAATGATAAAAATGAAGATGTTAAAACAAATTATTGTATACAAAGTATTCCAATTCAATTAAATAATACATATTATGCAATAAACAGAATTAAAATGCATATAACAATTAATGAAGTAATATTTTTTTATCAAGCATATGTAAAAACATGTTTAGAATTTTTTAATCAACCACAATTATTATTAATAGAATGAAAAACCTTGTATCCAATTTTTATATAAATGTATCTTCAAAATTATCAACAAATAATGTAGATGTAACATTACATTTAACAAAAGAAACAAATTTGAAAGGAAATATATATTGATGTATATTAAAAGAAAAATATGTAGAAAACCAAAATATCAAATGGTAAAATTATTGATAATGTTAAAGGATATGATATTTCAAAAGGTTTATTAATATTAAAGAAAATGGGTGATAATAAAACATGTGATTAAATACATTATAATAAAATAAAATCTAAGCATAATAAATCTAGACATTTAAAATCATATATTAAGAAATCGGGCGGAGACTTACAAAATAATAAAATATCTTTAGTAGTATTAAAACCATTTACACAAGAAACATATAAAGAAGATAAACATTTATCACGTCATAATTATACTGAGCCAGAAACTAATTTAGAAGAAAGATTACAAAATGATGAAAATGGTAATTCAATTCCAAAACCAGGAAACGGACCAATAAATCAAGTTGATCAAGCTGCATACATACATGATTTATCATAAAAAAGTGAAAATATGAGAGATAGACATATTGCAAATGTAAATATGATTCATGATTTAAATAATATGTTTAATCCTACATAAAAAAAATTAGAAGCTACATTAGTTAAATTATTAATGAAAGGAAAAAATCTTGTTAGTAGTTCACTTGCGCTTACGACCAAAGGGCAAAATTTAAATTCATAATCAGAATCAGAAATACGAACATCAGAGTTACATAAAGAATATAGAAAACCTAAACATTCCTTAAAAGTAATTATAAATGAAATTGATGAAACTTGGAGATGCGATATTGCTGATATGGTTAAAATGTCCAAAGAAAAATATAGATATATATTAGTTTATATTGATTTAAATACTAGATATGGATTTTGTTTTCCATGATTAATAAAAATCAAGTATCCTTCAGAGTAGTATTTGAAGATATTTTTGAAAATAATAATAGAATTCCAAATAATATATAGTATAATAAAGAATCAGTAATAAAATCAAAATACTTTGATAAATTTCATAAGAAAATAATATTAATTTATTTCATACAGAGAATGAGGAAAAATCAGTTTTTACAGAAAGATTTATTAAAACTTTAAAAAATAAAATGTGAAAATATTTTACATCAGTTGGAAATCAAATATGGGATAATAATTTATTTCAAAAGATTGTAAATGAATATAATAATACTATTCATTATAGTATAAAAACAACACCGAATGATGCATCTGAAAATCCAGATAAAATAAAAGATATTATTAATCATAATACTGTAAATGAGAATTTAATATTTAAACAAATATTTAAAATAGGAGATCGAATCTTTAAATACAAATTTAAATTTGAAAAAGGATTTACTGTAAAATGGACTAATGAAATATTTATTATAACAAAAGTATATAATAAAAACCAATAACTTATAGAATTACTGATTTAAATAATGAAAAGAATTTAGGAAGATTTTATAATAATGAACTTCAAAATACGATATTTTAACTTTAAAAAAACTTATAAACTTTAAATGAGAATAAATATAATCATGAGGAATGGGAAATTCACAAAGTGAAAATTCTATTGACAATAATAAAGTTGAAGATAAAAATAAAGATCCTAAAGAGTCTTATATTCCATTTGCTGTGGAAAATAAAGATAAGAAACCAAAAACATTTTGGTAATTTCATAGTACTAATACATCTGACTATATGACAAAAGAAGAAGAAGAACATTTAAAAATTATAACGAATAATTTAAACAATGTGATAGGTCTTTCGCCATTTAATTAATTAAAAGTGAAGAATTTCATTCAAAATTCTTCAAATTAAATTCTTCACTTTAAATGTTTTATATATGATATAAGAAATAAAAATTCTTTAATATAATAAATGTCTCGAGCTCGAGCTCCTCTGATTTGGAATAAAAATTAAAATGTATTTAATAATAAAATATTTTCATCAAATTTTAGTTTATTAATAAAAGGATCATCGTGATATGGTAAAAATGTATTATCAAAAATGGTATTAACGCCAGAATTGATAGATTATAATAATTTAATCATCAGCAAAAAATCAATTTGAATAACAATTAATGAGAGAAGGATTTGAAAATGGTTTATCAAAAGTAGATGTAATATTGATTATGGAAAAACAAAATATAATTCCACAATTAATAGATACGCTATGACAAGTTGTAAAATGGTTTTTAGAAAAGAAATTTATTGACAAAAAACCACAAAGTATATACAGTGAAATCCGCTTAAACCGAACGTTTAAGGGACCGAAATTTAAGTTCGTGATAACCGGAAGATTGGTTTAAACGGTTTTGCATTAAAAACGATAAAAAAAATTTTTAATATATAATATAAATAAACTATATTAAAAGAATATTTGCTTTTTAGGTATATTTTAAAAAAACATAAAACAATAGCATATACGATAAAAGATATCTCCACAACAACATTATTTTTTTATTAGAAAATCAGTAACCTTTCTTTGCACTTTACTTCTTTTCCAAATAATTTTGCAATGCAAATACGCTTGCTTTTATTTTCTCTGATGGCATTTCGAAACCATAAAATTTACAAATAATATTAGTAGCATTTAATTCCTCTCTCAAGTCAATCAATTCTAAAACAATAGTCTCTTCCTCAGTATCGTTGATTAGTAATGATTCGCCAGATTCCATACAAAAGTCCTCGGTTTTTTGAACATCTTTATCGATTTCAAAATAGCTTTTCATTTCAACAACCGAGCTAAAAAATGGTTGAATCATATTTAAAGATTCCGACAAATTGCTGTCTTTTAGAGGAAATTTTGTATCTTTACTTTCAAATTCAGTTTTTATTTTCAAATGGTGTAAACAATTAATGATGGTATTTTTATTGACTTTAGACCAAGAACTTTCTACAAGTTGGATTGCATCTTTAAGAGTTATTTTAAATTCTTAACCATTATCAGCCGTTTGTATGATTTTATATATTAATGATTTTCTATAATAAACTTTAAAGTTTCTTATCACTCCTTGGTCAAGTGGTTGTAAAATGCTCGTTGTATTCGATGGCAAAAACACCAATTTAATTTTGGTCAACATATCGTTTATATTTGGATGAGCGGGCCAATTGTCGATTAATACTATTTTTTCTACCTTCTTTTTTTCTAAATTCTGAATTTCAATAGATTAATTCATCTTTAAAGATACTGGAAGTCCTTCATGCTTTAAAATTAGAATAGTATTTATATCTCGTCAAATTTTGATTCTTACGTATCCCAATAATTAAAGGCTGTCTTTTTCCGCAGTCATGTTTGCACAAAAAGGCACTATTATTCTCTCTTTTGATAGCTTTCCGCCGGTACATTTTCCCTATCAATTTAATCAACATTTTAATGTTCACCTCTTTTTAATGTAATTTGTATTTCTTTAAACGATAAACATTTCACTACATATTTTCAAAAGGCAAATAATCCAACTTTAAATACAATACAAACATATCTGAAGGTTGCTGAATTCTTTGAGAAAAATCAAAACTTTTGGAATTTTGAAAAAAACTTGGCCAATTATTTTTATAAAATTAAAAAGGAGCCGCTTATCAGGAAAGATTAGACATAATTTGCTCGATAAAAATTTATATTAACAAAATTCTAGAAATTGAAGAAAATGGGTAACACAAATCAATACAACCGACTGTCGACTACCGCTGTGTAAATCTATGCCTCAGAGTAAGAAACCAGCTCAACAGAAGAAATCAAATCGTTTAAAGAATGTAATTAAACGTGATGACAAAAATTATGATTCCGTAATTGATAACATTATGAGAAAGTCGCTTTAAACAGAAGAGCCAACTAATGTCATTTTGGATTCGTTTCAGTATTCCCTAACATTCAACATCGACTGTTTCAAAACAAAGCTGAAACAATCACAGAAATAATTGAAGAGAAAGTTGGGCAAAAATCAACGGACTACTGCTGCTGTCGCTGATAAATGTACTGAAACTAGTACCGAAAAAGCATAAATACTTAATATTATTTATGCATGTTTAAATTTGGGAAAGGCCATCGTGCTTATGTACGCATATGGGAGGGAAGGGGTTTTAAATTCTGAAGTTTATTACGTACGAAATATTTAGATAGCCCTTAAATACATTCAATAATTACTAGAATCGAGAAACTACAATAATTAAAATATTCTTATTAAATTTCATTTTGATTATTTTTGGTTAACACAATTATAAAATAACATTAACTACATTTAAAATTTAATAAATTATTAAAATTTTTAATGTATTGGTGCAAACATTTTACAAGAATCAARTATAATATAAAACTATAATTTAATAATTCTTTAGTTTCCAAATAAAGGCCAAAATAACAAAATATTTTTATTGTACAAAAATTTAAAAAAAAAATTTTTCAATTTAAGTTTAAATTCGATAGTTTAACATCAAAATATATGATATGTTTAAACAAATAGATATTTGAATTTTATAAAATTAAATTATTCAAGTTGTTCAAAATAGTTAAAAGGGGTTAAAATAAGTATTAGTAAGAAATTGAAAATTTCGAAGAGCTCATTAAAAATTAGCAACGATTTTTTTTATCTTCATTGAGGCTTCTAGAAAAATGTATTTAAAGTTTATTTAGAAATTATTAAAATTTCAATTGAAATAATTTAAAATTATTTCAGTTAAATAAAAGCAACAAAATATATGTAAAAACGAATATCAATTCTTATTAAAATGTTTCAATTAATTTTTAGGTTGAGTCATAAATAATTTCGATTTTTTCGTGACTTATTTTTAAAATAAACTAATTTAATCACCATTATTAAGTAGAACTGTAGCCCATCTTCCTTGTAGCTTATTAATTCCATCCCAATAAAACTTGATGGATTTTGACTCGAAAAATATTTGACAAAATCATTAATTTCCTATTGGTTTTGAATATTATCCCATCCAAAAAGTTCTACAAGGATTGGAAAAGGTGGTATGCAGTTTGGGCAAGGTCCGAAAGTAATGTGGATGTCGTAAAACAGACTAGTAATTTTTGAGAATATTTTCTTTTGTCACTTTTGCAGAGTGTGGTTTCGCATTGTCATGTAAGAGGATAACATTTGGACGGCTCAGAACTTTTTTTCTTGAACTTTTTCTCGAACTCTTTAAAGTTGCTGAACGTATCTATCTGCAGTAGTTATGTCATTTCGATTTAAAAATTCGTATAGGAATAAATTTTAAAAACCTCAATTAACTGACAATAAAACCTTCTTTCCATATTTGTTTGGTTTAGGATTTGGTAAACATGATTGATCTTTATGAAGCCATTGTCTTTTGCCAGAGATCTTTTCATATTTAAACATATTCTCATCTTTTATTATTATTCTGCTTAAAAGGCTCAGTTTGTTTCTGTGAGAGAAGATTTGTGAAAATTGAGATTCAATCTGTTCTATTTCTCTCAATTGTAATATGATGTTTCCATGGTTCAAATTCGATGAGTTTCTTGAAATTTTTAATGTGATGATACGCATTTGATTGTGATGTGTTTATTTATTCATCCAATTCACTTGTTGTTTGTCGCGGATTTCCCCCAATAATGACTATTAAATTGTTGTTATTAAAGTCGAAAGAGCAACCCGTTCTTGTTTCACCAATTAAGGATTCGTTCCTAGAATGAAATTAGACAAACTAATTTTTTATTGCTTGTTCGAATATTATACATTTACCGTAATCACTACATAAACACTACATTATTGTAACCAGGTTTCATATAAATAAAATTTTAATAATTAAAACATTTGATTTTTATATTTTTGGAGCAATATGATAATGTTTGTTATTACTAAGTTGTAAAATAACTGACAATTTGTATTTACAGTACCATAATCAATAGTAATTATTTCTAAGGGAGCACAAAATATGATCTACTTTTTCTGCAATTATAATTTTATTATTTGTAATGGTCTGAAATCAAACTTGCAATGGTTTTAATAAATAAACCTTTTCAAAACTTGATATTGAATATCCTTTAAGTATTAATTTTCTACCTATAAAACAAAATGTAGGAATTAGTCGTTTCAATTAAATAAAGACTTTGAAATTGATAAAATTGTCTACGATATAAATATAAAGAGTAGGAATAATTGAATTTGAACATAAGCTCTAATTTCGTACAACAAGCTACTAAGTATTGCAGATATTATAAATAAGAAATGTTTTGAAAGACACCGGAACAACAATCAATGTAATAGGCTAGAAAAAAAACATTTGATATTAAACAGAGATGAATTAGGATAGTACAATGAAGACAGATAAAAAACGTAGTTGTAAGTAACTAACTAAGGAAGATAAAATTACATTGTTATAGAACGTGAAGATAAATTTGACCGTGTAAGGGGAATTATAAAACCAATTTTGATACATTCTGTTGGAAAAGAAAACTATCGGAATCACTGAAAAAAACAAAACTTTATTTATAACATTGAACTGAAATTTAACAAACAGATAAAGAATGTAGAACGGTTGTTGTAAACATAGAAAATTGTTAATATCAAAAAAGACAACCAAATTCAATGAAATAATAATGAGGAGAGAAGACATGTTTATGGCATCATATTGTATCACATTAAAAGAGCACTGGTGGTATACTATCTTTACTCGCCTTTTAACCAATGTCTATTTCAAAGCATATTTTGAGATCTAGATAACACAACATACCCAGTACATGCATACAAAGCAAACATGTATACAAACAATAACCAAATAAATGTAAACATCAATCCTGTCAGAATCGGCATTCAACATTTGATGCAACATTCGATTCAATCCAGTATCTGCAATCCAATATTTGATTGATAAACTTGAATTTTAATAATATTTTGACTCTATTTTATTTTGTGAAAATTGATTTGAACATTAATTTTTATAATATGTTGACTTTAATTAATTTGCGATTTAATATTGATTATTTTATTGTTCTGTAAATATTGATTATTNTATTGTCAAAATATTTACTATTAATCTTTATTTAAAAAAGAAAAAATGTTTGTAATAGTTATTTTGGATGGTTGATTAAATTTGATGTTTTATTTTTTGAACAAATAATAAAATAATAAATACTGATTGAATTCATTCAGTTTTCAGTAACTTTTGATTAAGCTAGAATTCGACCTCTCTGGTAAGGCATCTCTAGCTTGTATCTAAAATTCTACTAATAAGGCTTAAGGTTTTGAATATATTTTATACACCAAAAATAAATTATTAAAGGTATTTATTGGTTATTTATATAGGAAGCATGCACTATATCACTCTATTTATAATTTTCTTAAAGAATATTGTTTATATAATATCGTATTAACATATTTAGGGTAAAATCAACACCCGTAAAAATCAAAGACATACAATTGAACAAAAGTCATAAAATAACCGAACCATAAAATAACTTGTTAAGTAGAAATACGCAACACATAAAAGAAAACAATGATACCCAAAACTAAATACAAGAGAAAATACGGGAAATGCCGTGATTGCTGTATTATGATGATGTCGAAAAAATAATTGAATATGTGAAATATCTGGAGTCAGATTAAGAAAATAGTTTGAAGCTAAAGGACTTTCAAAATAAGAATTTATACGAAACAACGAAAGAATCAGCCACGAGACTAGAAAAAAAGGAGAAGTTTAATATTTGTCGACGTATGTGTAGCTTTGTAAGAAACAAAATAAAGAAAAAAGTATATTCTAGGAATAATAGATGACTATAATAAATATTAAATCATGACATCTATTATAAGACTAAATGAAAAGATAAAGAAAATTAATTTCAAAGAAATTGTATTTTTTGAGATTTGTTTATCAAAGCAAATGAGATTAGATTGTGTAAAAGAGTTAGAATCAGAAATACTGAGACAATTCAAAAAGAACATAAAGATTAAATGGTTTCTTCGAGAGTTGTCATCACTTAACTATAGGGTTAGTATATATTAGAAAATTCGGTATAGAGAGAAGATTGGACAGAGATAATTCCATCGATCGAATTCACATTGAATACAACAATACAAAAGACAACGAAATAAAGTTCACCAGTCATAGTTTTTGGAAAGAAAATTAGTAAGGTAAAATGGTATGGATCCCAAAAAATACAGGATAAAAGAAAAACCAGAAGAATAAACAATGAGAAAATTCAATGTGAAATAAGACGTGTTAGTTAAAGTAGAAACGCATAAAAAATTCAAGACATATATGAGAGACTATACTTAGTGATAGAGAAAGTTCAATACAGATAATATTTCTTAGGAAATAAGCATGTGAAACAGATCGAAAGAAATATGAAAATCTTTAAAAGAATTCTAATAACCAAGGATATGAGGAAGGCTATTTTTTTCAAATTTGTTTAAGATTGTTTTACAGAAAAACAATAAAATAATTAAATTTATAAAAATGTTAAAAATTTTAAATGAAAAGAAAGATAAAAAGCACATTTCTTTAAATGTAAGTTTTTGTTTTTTTTATTTTGTATTTGAGTAAGTTTTTATAAGAATACATGTTATAATTATACTTTAAACATTTAAACGCTAATAATAGTTTTCCCTGAACAGTAGGCATTCTTTTKTACTATCAACAAACTATTAAAAATCATAATCAAAACCATTGCTTAGAAATTTCTACAAAAATTAATGTTTAGTATGAATTAATATTTGTTATTGGTAGATTACATAATTGCAGTGTATAGTGGATATGAAATAAGAAAAATGTCTCATAATTTGGTTGTATCATTGAAAGCAATGAACATGAGAATTTCAGAACAAATTAATATTTTTAAATAGTTTTTTATAATGTCTAATATTGAAATTCCTCTAATGCACACTTGATATGCTCTAACGAATATTCTTACTTGGAAAGGTTTTCATCTGGTATAATGCAAAAAAACTCTATGAATTTCTCTGGTTGAAAAAAGACTACTTCACAGACTTCAGATACTATTTCTGCTCTACATTGTTTTGATAATATCCAAACATATGTTACCGAATTTAGACAACAGCAGTTGTAATTGTTGCAAACTGAGAAGGAACTTACATAGTTCCTTCATTACAAAAAAAGAGGGAATTGCACCATTGATAACCAAAAAGAATCATTCTTACCTAAAGATTGAGACTTTATTCGAAGAACATTTCTTCTTCACATTTAGTCCATTAAGTTTATGTGGTAAACAATGTTACAGGAGAAGTTTGTAAGTGCAAGTTATTTTGAATTTCTCACTTTTTTCATAATATTTATAGCTTTGAAATAAGCCTTCGAGTTTTTTTTACATATTCACTGAATATAATTCATAAAGAGTTAAGTGAGTATTAGAGAAAACTAATAGTAATATTCTTCGCTTATATTAAACCAGTGATACTAAAGATTAACTAAGAACAGAATCATTTATTCATAATAGGATATAGTAAATAAAATTAGGTTATCTGGTAGACTCAAATTTAAGGAAAAGAATAGTAAAACAGTTGAAAGATTTTGCATTGCAATTGAATTAATATTATAAAAGAAAAAAAGATTTATCAAAATGTTTTACAAAATAAAACTTGTGTAATTATCGACAAAACATTTTTCACTCTAAAAATAATACTCGAATTATTATAAGTTATTAAGTTCAATACGTGATAGGTTGGCGGCAATTCTAATAATCAATACAGAGTGAAAAATTCCCAAGTAAGATTCTACTTATTTAGAACTTATTTAAAACTCTAAAATCTGAATTAACTTATTATAATTTAAAGATAAATTCTATGAACTATGCTAATTTCTTGAGATAAATAGGTTAAAGAACCAATATGAACAGGTTTTTCGCCAAAACATTCCAGGCTGAAAAGTGTAAATTATTATTAAAATGAATAATCGAGAAGTTCATTTCGTATGTATTTGGAAATATTTTCTATCGCTAAAAATGATAATAAATGAAAAAAAAATTTTTTAAAAATAGTTGGCGATTAATTTTATTTGAAAGATAATTTTATTTCTGTTAAAATATACTTCTATTAATGAAATAAAATATTGAAGAGACAATGTAACATAAAAGCGAAAAATTCTAGACTAATAAAAAAAATAACAAAAGAAATAGCACTTTAAAATAGCAAATTAAGTTTACATATTATAAATCGAAAAGACATTAAAGAAATTTAATTTAAAAAAAATCATTAATGTAAATTGTTAGGAAAACTTTCCTTTAAATAATAATAGTGAAAACTTTCAAAAAAAATTTTCGCTAAATAAATTAAAAGTCTACCTCAATGTAATTTTATTAATTGTTTCCTAATCATTTCAATAAACCAAAAATTGCTAATTAATTAAATCATTAATTTTTTCATAAAATTTGAGAAAGGGCTTTGAATTAGTAAAAAAGCAAATATATTTATAATTCGTTTAAAATGACATATTACAGAAAATTTAGAAGGATTAATTCAATTTAAAAATTTAATAATAATAATAATAATAATAATAATAATAATAATAATAATAATAATAATAATAATAATAATA